>ML290327.1:42707-99933 GCA_005239495.1 Nicotiana undulata | reverse complement strand
CAACTCTAACACATAAATAATAGAGTAACCAACATGTAATAAGCCACTAACAACAGTTATAATATAGGTTTCGCATAACGACAGACCGGGTCGTTACAGGGTCGGGGAGCCGGGGGAAGTGGAGGAGGAATAACTTGGCCACTAGATTCACCATTCTTGGATTTTTCTTATTTTTACTAAACCCTTTTTAAGGAATAAGCCACCTTAATTAATCAAGCAATACAAAGTAAATAAAACAAACAAAACTATAATATTAAAACTTAAGAGTTGGAACGAGTTTACCGAATTGACGAATAACTTGTTAAAAATTAGTTGTCGTTGAATACTTTAAGATTCAATTCACCAACTTCATAGTTTTTCACAAATTGTAACAATAAAGTAAGCAATTATAGAAGTAAATTAAAGAGAGAATGAGAGAAATTGATGATTTTGTGAGAAAAATAAAAGGATTAGGGGGTATTTGTACTTGCAAATAGGGAAAAATGTAATTATAAAACGTTTGAGGTTAAAATAAAGTTGGGNGGGGGGGGGGGGGGGGGGGGGAGGGGGGTTTAAATGGCTATTTTGTAAATAACCAATGACTATTTTGGCAGAGAAAACGGCTACATTGTATATACAACATGTGAGGGTAAAATTAACAATGGAAGATATAACATGTTATGACAAATTCAATTAAATGCATAGAAAATGTCTAAAAGTCTAAACCAGTCCAAATACCACATAAAAGCTCGTGTACACACTCGTCACCTCGTGCACACGTCTTCCACATAATACAAATAACAGATAATCAACTCAAAATCCTAAGGGGTAGTTTCCTTACACAAAGTTTGGTAAAATACTTACCTCAACTAGGCCAAATCAACCTCAAAAATAGATTTACCCATAAATTCGCCTTCGCGCGGCTCAAATCTAACAAAAAAAGACTCAATATCATCAAACAATGCAAGAGAAACCAAGTACGATTAGATAAAGTTGTGATCTTTAAACAACTCCCCAAAAGTCAACCCCGGGCTTGCCCAGTCAAAATCTAAGCCCAAGGGTAGATTACGAGTACCCATAACCTTACGAGTCTATATGTGGTTTGTTTTTAATTCCGAGTCCAAATTGACTATGAAAATTCAATTTATTATTTTTCAAAATTTCGTAAAAATCCCCAAAAATTCCTCTTTGATTCTCATAAATTTGATGTTAAATTTCACATATAATTATGAAATAGTTGAAAATTAATTAAAACTACTTAACCAACATATTCAAGGAGAATGTAGAGCGAATTGAAGCTTTTAATGATGCAGCAAACCTGCCTTACAAGTTGGGAATCAATGCATTTGCAGATTTCACTAATGGGGAATTTAGAGCAGCTCGAAATTGTTTGAAGATTCCATTTTGTGAATTAAAAATACGTCATTCAGATATGAAAATTTGACAGCAGTTCCAACAACTATGGATTGGAGAACAAAGGAATCAAGGATAAAGGACAATGGGGTAAGTGGACTAGCCTTTCATTTATAACGAATTTTAATACACTGACAATGTAAATAGTTTTTATGCTATCAATATAATCTAATATGCTGTAGCAAGTTGCTTACAGTATTTTCCATATTACTAGTTCCACTTAATATTAGCAGTATACATGTAATTATCTTTTAGGTGACATGACACTATCATTACACATTATCGTTAATGTGTGGTTCTCTAACATTTCTATTACAAAATAAATAGGGAGCTGTTGGGAATTTTTTGCGATAGCAGCAACAGAGGGGACAGCCAAACTCTCAACATGAAAGTTGATCTCCCTATCAGATTAAGAATTGGTGGACTGTGACAGAAAGAGTGAAGATCAAGGATGCGAATACATGGGAGATGCATTCGAATTCATAGTGAAAAACAAAGGCATAACAACTTAAACTGCTTACCCATACAAATCCGCCGACCAAAAATGCAACACAAAAGAGGAATCTTCCCATGTAGCAGATATAAATGGCTACAAAAAGGTACCCAAAAACAATGTGAAATCACTTCTAAAAGTTGTGGCAAATCAGCCAGTTTTAGTCTCAATTGGTGCTGGCGACTTCTCCTTCCGATTCTACAAGAGTGGAGACGGATCTAGATCGTGGGGTTACAGCAGTCGGATATGACAAAGCTGAAGATGAGACTAATTATTGGTTGATTAAGAACTCTTGGGGTAGTAGTTTGGGTGAAAATGGATATATAAGGATGGAACGTGACATTGATGCTAAAGAAGGGCTATGTGCGATAGCCATGGATACTTCTTATCCAACTGCATAAGTACTATACAACTAGATTATGAATAGTCAAATCACAGGCTTTATGTTTATTATTATTTATGAAGATATTTCCAATGGTGTGTTAAATTTTGCTTGATTATGTAAATGTGCTAAAGAAGCCTGTCTTGTGTGTACATATGCTCTATTAGGAAGCTGCTTCAATGCTTCATTATGTGTACAAAACTTGTGTTAAAACTACATTATGAAGTACATAGTTCTGTTTGTGACAGTGCAAATGAGCTAAGCCAGCCCATTTTAAACATTAATCCTTAACTATAGTCACCCAAAATCAGGTTAATATCACGCATGGTCGCTGAATTTTACTCGTGTAATATCAAAATTACAAAGGGCAAGGGAAGTCCGGTACACTAAGCTCCCGCTATGCGCGGAGTCGAGGGAAGGGATGGACCATAAGGGTCTATTGTGAAAGTACAAGGGGGGGGGGGGGGGGGGGGGGGGGGGGTGAATTGTTGGCTATTAAAATTAGTCGACTAGCAGTAATATTAGTTGACTGATCACAGTGCAGAAAGAAATAAAGAAAGAAAGCAGTAATTGAAAGGTAAATAACACATTTCGATTATATACTGGTCCGGTACCGTTATGGTACGTACATCCAGTTTTCTGTAACGACCCGGCCGGTCATTCCGTAGAATTTTATTTATTATTTCTGTTTTTGCCTTGTCATGCATTGGTTATACCTTTTATGATGTGTCAGTTGGCTGGGGTTCGGAACGGTTGTAGTGAGAATTGAGACACTTAGTCTCTAAAAGTATCCTTATAGTTAGAAAAGTAAATTGGGAGTTGACGTATTGGTAAACGATCTCGGAATGCGGATTTGATGGCTCAAATAGCTTCGTTAGGCGATTGGGACTTAGGAGTGTGTACGGAGTGTATTTTCGATGTCTGGTGTAGGATTATGCTTTAATTGGCGAAAGTTAGTTTTTGGCGATTTTCGGTCGGTAGTGAAAAATAGGATATCGGGGTTGGAATAGAATTTTCACAGTTGGAGCAGATCCGTAATGTAATGTTGGAGGTGTGTGCAAATATTTAGGTCAATCAGAGGTGTTTTGGATGGTTTCGGCATCGTTGGTGGAATTTAGGAATTTCAAAGTTCATAGGCTTGAATTTGATGTGATTTGGGTGTTTTGATGTTATTTTGGGTGTTCCGAGGGTGCGACTAAGTATGGATGATCATTTATGACTTGTTGGTATTTATGGTTGGGTCCCCGAGGGGCTCGGGATTGATTTCGGATGCTTAACGGGAATTTTTGGACTTGGATTGTGCAGCAACAGCTGCTGGTGTCCTTTTGCTGATGTGACCGCACCTGCGGATGGGGAACCGCAGGTGCGGGCCCGCAAAAGCGGAGATGGGCACCGCATATGCGGATTTTGAGAAGCTCACAGTAAGGCCGCAGATGCGTACGTGGGACCGCACCTGCGGAGTCGCAGGCGCGGAATTGGAGCCGCAGGTGCGAGTTTGGTCTGGTTAATGAAAAGTCGCAGGTGCAGTGGATTTGACCGCAGGTGCGAAAAGCGTGGACAGAAAGTATATAAAGTGGACTTAGCGAATTTTGATCTTCTTTTCACCATTGTTCATACGGGATTCAAGCTTTTGGAGGGATTTTGAAGAGGAAAATGATAGTTCTTCATTGAGGTAAGGTTTTTGGAATTTATAACTCGATTATATGTGATTAAGACCTAATTAGTGGTGATAATTTGGGGAAAATTAGTGTAAAAAGGGGTAATTAGGGCTTGACATTAAGAGACCTTCTAATGGTGATTTGAGGGGTCATTTGGACTCCGATTTCAGTGCTCTTGATATGTATAAACTCGTGAGAGGATAAGGATCATGTTGGTGTAAATTTTATCGAGTTCCGAGACTTGGGCCCGGGGGTCATGTTTGGCCGATTTCAGGAATTGTGCCTAAATTTGATAGTTTTCGATTGGGTTTCATTTCCCTAGCGTATTTTGATGTGTAATCTCTCTGATTTTGATAGATTTGGAGCATTCGCGAGCCGATTCAAGGGGCAAGAGTATTATGGAGTAGCTTGTCGGGCTCGTTTGAGGTTAGTAATGACTTTAAATCTTGTCCTGAGGGTATGAAACCCCGGACTTAGCCTCTTTTCACTGTTTTTGAGTGACGTACACACTGGATGACAAGTGTGTGGCATAAACGAATAGGGAAATTGGAAATTGGTTCCTTCTGAGGCAACTATTGAGTTGCGAAACTTCTTTTAAATCATATGATAAATAGTATATCTATGTTTTTGATATATTTGGGTTGTAAGCCATGTTTGGGGCCTCGTGTCGATCTGTTTTAACCACTTGGGGGCTGTTTTCTGATATTCTTCACGTGGTAACTATGATTTACACTTAGTCATTCTTGTTAAACTGTTTTGACACTAAGATTTATTGATATTACTATTCATGAAATAAAATACTGTTTTGGGTCGAGAACCCCGTTTATTTATGGCCCGAGTGGCATTTAGAGAGTTTTTGACTAAGAGAGGCCGAGAGCCAATATTGTGAGGATATTTTGGATCGGGCTGCACCCCGCAGCGTGTTGCACTGTTATGATATGTGAGAGGCCGAGTGCCAGAGTGATTATTGCCATGATTTGGCTGTTTATAGCGCTTTGGCTGTAGGTGCCCCTTCGGAGTCTGTACACCCCCAGTGAGCGCAGGTACCTACTGAGTGCGAGTGCCGAGTGACGAGTGATTGGGAGGCATGAGTGACTGTGAGGTGCTGAATTACTGTTACTAAGTGATGGTGATGTGCTGAGTGACTGATTCGGAGTGATGATTCTGGCCCGAGGGTCGGTTTGTGATGATATTTTATCTGAGTATTTAATTATGATTCATATCATCTTTCCTACCGAGATTTTTGTGAATTTTACAAAGAAACATTGGAAATCATACTTGTTCTAAGGATTTTTACAGAAACTGGTTTTTAAACATATGAACTAAATGTATACACTGTTAGAACTCAGTATTTTACTATTTGTGAATTTATGTTTTGTTACTGTGTGTTTATTATCGTCAGACTTGATTTATTTTCATTACTACTGAGTTGGCATACTCATCATTACTCCCTGCACCTCTGTGTGAAGATCAAGGTACTGGTACTGAGCAGTAGCCATCCGAGTCCGTACAGCGCCAGCATTTGGGATATTGAGGTAGTTGTCCAGCGTCCACAACATCTCCATTTCCCTTTCCTCATTTAGTACTTAGTATTTTGTTCTGAGACATTATATTATGACATTAACAGTTATAGTATTACTCTTAGATGCTCGTGATTGGTTGACTCAAGTTCTGGGGAATGGTTATAGACTGTTAGCTTATTTATGGTTGTTAAAGATTTAGAAAATTATATACTGGATACGAAGTTTTATTAATGAATTTTGGGAAATTTAGTCAAAGTAATTGGGTAATTATGTGATAATGGCTAGCCTAGTTCCAAGATAGGCGCCATCACGACCGATAAGGATTTAGGGTCGTGACAAGTTGGTATTAGAGCCAGGTTACATAGGACTCAACGGTCATGAGTAGGTTTAGTAGAGTCTTGCGGATCGGTACAGAGACGTCTGTACTTATCTTCGAGAGCCTACAAAAATCTTAGGAAAAATCTCATTTCTTGAATTCTGTCATTCCGTTCTGTTGCTTCTGGAAATATAAACTCTTGTTGTTTCATTCTCTCACAGATAGTGAGGACACGCGCTACGGATCAGGGTGACCAGACACCAGCTAGACTAGAGAGAGGTCGATCGCGGTCGAGGCCGTGGCAGGGGTAGAGGACCAGCCCATGCAGCAGCCGGGACAATACCAGTGGATCCCCCTAGTGTACATGATCAGGTTCCCACTGCGGGTGCTACATCGGAACATGCTCAGGCACCGGCATTGCCCATCGTTATTCTGGGTCTTCAGGAGACCTTGGCTCAGATTTTGACAGTGTGTACTAGCTTGGCTCAGGCAGTTGTTGTGTCTACAACTGTCGCTACATCTCAGGACGGGGGAGGCACTCAGACTCCAGCTGCCAGGACACCTGAGCAGGTTGTACAGGGCCTTCAGACACCGGGGGCAGTCCTAGCCCAGTCGGTTGTTCCGGTTCAGGACTATGTGGTCCCAGCTATGCCCGAGGATGAGCAACGCAGGCTGGAGAGGTTCAGCAGACTTCAGCCTCCGACATTCAGCGGCGCAGAGGGCGAGGATGCCCTAGGTTGTTTTGGATAAATGTCAGAGGATACTTCGTACGACTGGGATTCTGCAGACCAGTGGGGTCTCATTTATTACATTTCAGTTTGCTGGTACTGCTTTCAACTGGTGGGAGTCTTCTGAGAGGCGTAGGCCCGTTGGTTCAGTACCCCTCACCTAGCAGCAGTTCTCCACTATCTTTTTTGAGAAGTATGTCCCTCAGTCTCACAGAGAGGAGTAGCACATGCAGTTTGAGCAGCTGCGCCAGGGAGAGCTGTCAGTTACATAGTACTAGATGCGGTTTTTTGAGTTGGCTCGTCATGCTAATGAGTTAGTCCCTACTGACAGGGAGAGGATCAGGAGGTTTGTATATGGCCTCACTTACCAGCTCTGCATTTTGATGACCAGGTATAGAGTGTCTGGTGCTACATTCGAGCAGTTTGTTGACATTGCTCGGGATATTGAGTCGGTTTGCAGGCAGGAGCGAGAGGAGAGGGAGGCCAAGCGGCCTCGGGGATCAGGTAGCTTCAGTGGTGCCTCTCCTAGGGGGAAATTCCAGCATAGTAGAGGTCGTCCATTTAGACCTCCTCAGCCAGCTCGCCCAGCTTATAATGGCGCATCTTCGGGGTAAGGTCCCCGTAGATCTTATTCGGGTCGTTCATCCTTTAGTGCCCTTCCAGCTCAGAGTTCCTCCAGAGCATCGTCCTTCCAGGGTTCTTCTATGCATGGTTCCTCCAGTAGCTATCCTGGTGTGAGGGGTTCCCTTCAGTCCCCATCTCCAGCTCCGGAGAGTTGCTTTGGGAGAGTTTGGACATGTATGGACGAAGTGTCCTTGTCGTCCTGGTAGTTCATCTCAGCAAAGGGGTCAGCCCTCGACTTCAGCTCTAGTCCCTTCACCACCCACCCAGGTAGCTAGGGGTGGAGGTCAGGCAGCTAGGGGCCGCCCTAGAGGGGAAGGTCGAGCGGGTAGAGGTCAACCGCGTATCTATGCACTCCCAACTAGGCCTGATGCTATGGCCTCCGATGCGGTGATTACAAGTATTATCTCCGTCCGTTACAGAGATGCTTTGGCTTTATTTGACCCTGATTCCACATACTCTTATGTATCGTCATATTTTGCTCACTTTCTGGATATACCCCGCGAGTCTTTAGTTACGTCTGTTCATGTGTCGACTATGGTGGGCGATACTATTGTTGTGGACCGTGTATATCGGTCGTGTGTAGTATGTATTGGGGGTCTGGAGACCCGAGTAGACTTATTGCTACTCAACATGGTTGATTTTAATGTGATATTGGGCATGGATTGGTTATCCCCGTGCCATGCTATTCTTGATTGTCACGGTAAGACCGTGGCCTTGGCTATGCCCGGAGTTCCGAGAGTTGAGTGGAGAGGGTCCATTGAGTATGTGCCTAGTAGGGTGATTTCTTACTTGAAGGCCCGTCGTATGGTTGGGAAGGGATGTGAATCTTATCTAGCTTTTGTGAGGGATGTTAGTGGTGAGAGTCCTTTAGTTGATTCTTTTCCTGTGGTCCGTGATTTTCGAGACGTATTCCCTCCAGACCTGCTAGGCATGCCACCTGCCAAGGACATTGATTTTTGTCTTGACTTGGTGCCAGACACCAAACCTATCTCTACTCTACCTTATCGTATGGCACCAGCGGAGTTGAAGTAATTGAAAGAGCAGCTTCAAGAACTCCTAGATAAGGGGTTCATTCGGCCTAGTGTGTCGCCCTGGGGTGTGCCGGTGTTGTTTCTGAAGAAAAAGGATGGTTCCGTGCGGATGTGTATCGATTATCGGCAGCTGAACAAGGTTACGGTGAAGAACCGGTATCCTTTGCCTCGTATTGATGACTTGTTCGACCAGCTTCAGGGAGCTAGAGTGTTCTCCAAGATTGACTTGAGGTCCGGGTATCATCAGTTGAAGATTCAGGATTCTGACATTCCGATAACTGCTTTCAGGACCAGATATGGCCACTATGAGTTCCTTGTTATGTCATTTGGGCTGACCAATGCCCCAGCAGCCTTTATACACCGATGCATAGCGTGTTTCGGCCTTATCTTGATTCTTTCATCATTGTGTTCATTGATGACATCCTGGTATATTCTCGTAGCCAGGAGGAGCATGCCCAACATTTGAGGGTTGTGTTGCAGAGGTTGAGAGAGGAGAAACTTTATGCAAAGTTTTCCAAGTGTGAGTTTTGGCTTGGTTCAGTAGCTTTCTTGGGGCACGTGGTGTCCAGTGAGGGTATTCAGGTTGATCCGAAGAAGATTGAGGCGGTGCAGAGTTGTCCTAGACCGTCCTCAACTACAGAGATTAGGAGCTTCCTTGGTTTGGCGGGATATTACTGTCTCTTTGTGGAGGGGTTCTCTTGTATTGCTTCAGCCTTGACCAGATTGACCCAGAAGGGTGCTCCATTCAGATGGTCTGATGTGTGTGAGGAGAGGTTTCAAAAGCTCAAGTCAGCATTGACCACGGCTCCGATATTGGTTTTGCCTACTAGTTCAAGTTCTTATACAATCTACTGTGATGCTTCTGGAGTTGGCTTGGGAGCGGTATTGATTCAGGATGGTAGGGTGATTTCCTACCCATCTAGACAGTTGAAGGTGTACGAGAAGAATTATCCAGTGCACAATCTTGAGTTAGCTGCCGTTGTTCATGCCTTGAAGATTTGGCGCCATTATTTGTATGGAGTGCAGTGTAAGATTTTCACTGACCATCGTAATTTGCAGTATCTGCTGAAGCAGAAGGACTTGAATTTGCATCAGAAGAGATGGTTGGAGCTTCTCAAGAATTATGACCTCACTATTTTATATCATCCAGGAAAAGCCAATGTAGTGGCCGATGCCCCGAGTCGTAAAGCAGAGAGTTTGGGGAGTCTAGCCTACCTTTCAGCAGCAGAGTGAACCTTTAGTACTTGATGTTCAGGCTTTAGCAGGGCAGTTGGTGAGATTGGATTTGTTAGAGCCTCCTCGAATTTTAGCTAGCATGGCTTCCAGGTATTCTCTTTATGATTAGATTAGAGCACGCTAGTATGATGACCGACACTTGTTAGTTCTTCAAGATAGGATCCGTCGAGGTGATGCTTGGGATGTGACTTTTGGTGATGACGGGGTTATGAGGATGCAGGGCCATATTTATGTGCCCATTGTGAATGGGCTTCGGGAGTTGATATTAGCAGAGGCCCATAGCTCGTGGTATTCCATCCATCCGGGTGCCGCGAAGATGTACCAGGATCTGAGACAACAGTATTGGTGGATGCAGATAAAGAGAGATATTATTGAGTATGTAGCCCAGTGTTTCAACTGCCAACAGGTCAAGTATGAGCACCAGAGGCCAGGTGGATTGCTTCAGAGGTTAGATATTCCGGAGTGGAAGTCGGAGCAGATCACCATGGACTTTGTGGTTCGGCTCCCACGGACTTCGAGGAGATTTGATGCTATTTGGGTCATTGTGGATCGACTGACCAAGTCCGTGCACTTCATTCCTGTCAGTACTACTTATACTTCAGAGCGGTTAGCTAAGATCTACATCAGGGAGATTGTCCGATTTCATGGGGTTCTAGTTTCTATCATTTCTGACAGAGGTACTCAGTTCACATCTCAGTTTTGGAGAGCCGTGCAGAGAGGTTCGGGTACTCAGGTAGAGTTGAGCACTGCATTTCATCCTCAGACCAACGGGCAGTCGAAACAGACTATCCAGATTTTGGAGGATATGTTGCGTGCCTGTGTGATTGATTTTAGGGGTTCATGGGACCAGTTTCTACCACTCGCAAAGTTTGCATATAATAATAGCTACCAGTCCAGTATTCAGATGGCCCCGTATGAGGCTTTATATGGTAGGAGGTGTAGATCTTTGGTTGGTTGGTTTGAGTCGGGTGAGGCTAGGCATAAGAGTTATGCGGACAGGAAGGTCTGAGATGTGTCTTTCATGGAGGGAGAGAAGGTACTGCTGATGGTGTCACCCATGAAGGGTGTTATGAGGTTCGGGAAGAGGGAAAAGCTGAGTTCCCGAGTTATTGGGCCGTTTGATGTGCTTCAGAGGATTGGAGAGGTGGCTTATAGACTTGTCTTCTTACCTAGCTTATCGAGTGTTCATCCGGTATCCATGTGTCGATGATTCGAAAATATATTGGTGACCCGTCTCATGTTTTAGACATCAACACAGTTCAGCTTGAGGGTGATATGTCATATGAGGTAGAACCAGTGGCTATTTGGCTCGTCAGGTCTGAAAGTTGAGGTCTAAGGACATAGCTTCAGTGAAGGTGCAGTGGAGAGGGAAGCCAGTGGAGGAGGCTGCTTGGGAGACCAAGCGGGAGATGCGGAGCAGATATCCTCACTTATTTGAGACTCCAGATATGTTTCTAGACCCGTTCGAGGACGAACATTTGTTTAAGAGGGGGAGAATGTAACGACCTGGGCGGTCGTTCCGTAGAATTTCATTTATTATTCATGTTTTTACCTTGTCATGCATTGGTTATACCGTTTATGATGTGTTGGAGTTGGTTGGCTTGGGTTCGGAACAGTTGTAGTGAGAATTGAGACATTAGTCTCTAAAAGTAGCCTTATAGTTGGAAAAGTCAACTGGGAGTTGACTTATTGGTAAACGATCTCGAAATGCGGATTTTATGGCTCGGATAACTTCGTTACATGATTTGGGACTTAAGAGTGTGTTCGGAGTGTATTTTCGATATCCGGTGTAGAATTAGGCTTGAATTAGCGAAAGTTAGTTTTTGGCAATTTGCAGTCGGCAGTGGAAAATAGGCTATCGGACCGTAATGTCATTTTGGAGGTGTGTGTGCAAATTTTCAGGTCAATCAGAGGTGTTTTGGATGGTTTTGGCATCGTTGGTGGAATTTCGGACTTTCAAAGTTCATAGGCTTGAATGTGATGTGATTTTGGTGTTTTGATGTTATTTTGGGTGTTCCGAGGGTGCGACTAAGTCCAGATGATCATTTATGACTTGTTGGTCTTTTTGGTTGGGGCTCCGAGGGGCTCGAGATTGATTTCGGATGGTTAACGGGAATTTTTGGACTTGGATTGTGCAGCAACAACTGCTGGTGTCCTTTTACTGATGTGACAGCACCTGCGGATGGGGAACCGCAGGTGCGGGCCCGCAAAAGCGAAAATGGGCATCACAAATGCGGATTTTGAGAAGCTCAGTGTAAGTCTGCATATGTGGACGTGGGACCGCACATGCGGAGTCGCCGGTGCGAAATTAGAGCCGCAAGTGCGAGTTTGGTCCGGTTAATGAAAAGTTGCAGGTGCGATGGATTTGACCGCAGCGGTCCGCAGGTGCGAGAAGTAGGACCGCATGTGCGAAAATCCTGGGCAGAAAGTATATAAAGTGGACTTAGAGAGTTTTAGTCTTCTTTTCACCATTGTTCTTACGGGGCTCAAGCATTTGGAGGGCTTTTGAAGAGGAAAACGATAGTTCTTCGTTGAGGTAAGGTTCTTAGACTTTATAACTCGATTATATGTGATTAAGATCTGATTAGTGGTGATAATTTGGGGAAAATCAGTGTAAAAAGGGGTAATTAGGGCTTAAGATTGAGAGACCTTCTAATGGTAATTTGAGGGGTCATTTGGACTCCGATTTCAGTGTTCTTGATATGTATAGACTCGTGAGAGGATGAGGATCATGTTGGTGTAAATTATATCGAGTTCCAAGATGTGGAACCAGGGGTCGGGTTTGGCCAATTTCGGGAATTGTGCCTAAATTTGATAGTTTTCGATTGAGTTTCATCTCCCTAGCGTATTTTGATGTGATAAATCTTATTTTGATAGATTCGGAGCATTCGGGAGCCGATTCGAGGGAAAAAGGTATTGCGGAGTAGCTTGTCGGGCTAGTTTGAGGTAAGTAATGACTTTAAATCTTGTCATGAGGGTATGAAACCCCGGACTTAGCATCTTTTCACTGTTTTGGAGTGACGTACACACTGGATGACGAGTGTGTGGCGTACACAAATCGGGAAATTTGAAATGTGTTCCTTCTGAGGCAACTATTGAGTTGCCAAACTGCTTTTAAATCATATGATAAATAGTATGTCTATGTTTTTGATATATTTGGGTTGTAAGCCATGTTTAGGGCCTCGTGCCGATCTGTTTTAACCCCTTGGGGGCTGTTTTCTGATGTTCCTCACGTGGTAACTATGATTTACACTCAGTCATTCTTGTTAAACTGTTTTGACACTCAGATTTGTTGATATTACTATTCATGAAATAAAATACTGTTTTTGGTCGAGAACCCCATTTGTTTATGGCCCGAGTGGCATTTTGAGTGATGATTTTGGCCCGAAGGGCGGTTTGTGACGAGTGTTTGGGAGGCATGAGTGACTGTGAAGTGCTGAGTGACTGTTACTGAGTGATGGTGATGTGCTAACTGACTGATTCTGGCCCGAGGGGCGGTTTGTGATGATATTTTATATGAGTATTTAATTACGATTCATTTCATCTTTTCTACCGATATTTTTTGGAGTTTTACTGAGAAACGCTGGAAATCATACTTATTCTAAGGATTTTTACGGAAACTGGTTTTTAAACATATGAACTAAATGTATACACTGTTAGAACTCAGTATTTTACTATTTGTGAATTGATGTTCTGTTGCTGTGTGTTTCTTACCGCCAGACTTGATTTATTTTCATTACTACTGAGTTGGCGTACTCATCATTACTCACTGCACCTCTGTGTGCAGATTCAGGTACTGGTAGTGAGCGGTAGCCAACTGAGTCCATACGATGCCAGCATTTGGGATATTGAGGTAGTTGTCCAGCGTCCACAGCATCTCCATTTCCTTTTCCTCATTTCGTACTTGGTATTTTGTTCTGAGGCATTCTATTATGACTTTAGCAGTATTAGTATTACTCTTAGATGCTCGTGATCTGTTAACTCCAGTTCTGGGGAATGGTTATAGACAGTTAGCTTATTTATGCTTGTTAAAGATTTAGAAAATTATATACTGGTTATGAAGTGGTATTAATGATTTTTGGGAAATTTCGCCAATGTAATTGGGTAATTATGTGATAATGGCTAGCCTAGTTCCACGATAGGCGCCTTCACGGCCGATTAGGATTTGGGGTCGTGACATTTCCCTTAGGTCACAAAGGTTCCCTTAAGATTTTGAAAGTGTTACAATACAGATGGCTTTAACTTGTTCACCACCAACGAGAAGTATCAACAATGAACTCTGAATATTTGACACAACTTTTTTTTGTGTTCTAGTTCTTCTTATCTTTTGAGACACTCATAACTAAAGATTACAATGTTTAGGCTAAGAAGTAGATATAGTTGAGCAAGTCTTCTATGTTAATTTAGCAGCCTTCTTATAGGAGAGAAAAGAGTGGTTGAGTCTTTAGCAAAATTAGAGGCATGAGATCTTTTCAAAGGGATCTGACCCAAGGGGTGCCTCTTCGAATTCTACTCTTTGAAGAGCCCAGATTTGATCGTGGCTTTCCTTGTCACACGCTTACATTGAGGAGCCATTCAAGCCAAATTGAGCTTATTTATGGACAGAGAATATATGCTGGCGAACTTCTTGATTGAATATCCTTGATTGGCAATCTGAACTCCTTTGATTGAGGTCGAATATAAAGACTCTTTTGATTGTCCACTAATGTAGCGGTCGCATCTTGAACAAAATCTTCATTCTTGAGCAGCATCTTCATTCTTTCCTTTTTTCTAGTTCGAATCCCGCAGTCCTGTAAATTGAACATAAGACTGTATTGTCATCATTGAAACTTTACCTTAAACTTAACAATCTCCCCCTTTTTGAAGAGTACAATCAAGAGAGAGTAAACCCAAGGACCATAAATTATGATACTTCCCTCTTTATGTGTTGCTCCCCCTGAGTTTATGTTGTGTTCATCTCCCCCTGAATAATTGCTATCCTTCTGTTGGTGTTTACTTCTCACCGGTTTCTCCCCCATTGACATCAATCAAAAAGGAAATAAAGCACACAGAACAAAGAACATATGAGATAATATACATATTAATTAGGAGGTTAGATCAGCAAAAGTAATGCCTTCAGCGGAGGCTTAGCTAGTACAGACCAAAGCAATTTTTTTTTAAAAAGAACCACCAATAAGCAAGCATAAGCAAAAACAATTATTTGAAATATCATCACAACCAGTCGCATTAACTTCTTCCCAGGAAGTACTTGAGGGTGTTGATCACTTTGGTGTAGAAGGAGTCATAGAAATTTTCAACATCTTTGACAAGTTTGTTCATCTTTTAACTCATAGAATTGAAAGCCCTGGTTCCTTGCCTCCGCGTGGCTCCCATATCCATCCTGAGCTTAGCCACATCTGTAACTATCTCCTTGGTAACATCCCTGATCTTGTCTACCCGTTCTTTCATCTCTACCAGTAGCAGCTTTACCCCATCAAGATAATGCTGAATTTGTTGAAGATTCTGAGAGGCAGTCGACTGAGAAGCTGGTTGTTTAGTTTGAACTTCAATTGGCACTGGAATATTTTCAAATTTGGCGCTCTTAACCCATCCATCATCACCCAAAGTGTACCCCATCATTGAGAAAGCAGTCTTATCATAAGTACTGGTAATGAACTTGGGTGTAGAGGGTGCCAAATCTACTTTCATGACCTCGACAACATGTGAGATGAGAAGACCATAAGGCAAACATACAGCAGAAAATATATATACCTGATACTTTCAAGCATGTATTGATGAATCCACACAAACCAATCAAGACATTTGTTATTGACCAGGCAGTAAAGAACTAAAACATATCTGGTGGACAAAGAGCTAAGGGACCCAGTTTTGGGGAGGAGAGTAGTGGCAATCATTTGGGCCAAGACACGATGTTCAAATTTAAGATTCTTGGGACCATTTTCAGGAGGATTATCAGACATAAAGGTTTTTGCTTCATCAAAAGAAACTTAAGTCTTTGGGTTAAAAAAATTGGAAAAACACATCATACCCACTAAACTTGGCAGAGAATATCTTTTCAAATTGATAAGAGTCCAAAACAATTCTAGTGCCTAAAACCACAGATTCCAAATCATCTTTATCATTCACAAAAAGATTTGCATAAAACATTCTAACAGGTTCTTCTTACACAGCGTTTCCAATGGTGTCAAATAGAGAGGAAAGGTGCTGAAAATCGAGAATAGCAGTCACATCACAATGAAGACTTTTCATAAGAGAGAGACTTACAGAGCGTCCATAAGCCATGTATTTTTACTTGTACGACTCAAACCTTGCTTTTTCACTGGGACCATAGAAGATTAACTCGTCCTTAGGACCAAATTCCATGTGCTCCATTTTACCCTTCTTGCATGCAGCCTTTTTGGGGGTTTTCTCCATGGGTCTCTTGCCGGAATTTTTTCTGGCTAATGGGAGAGTTTCGGATGATTCACTGCATTCAATGAGAGTTCTGAGAAAATATGAGTCAATGGACGACTCCACATCCACAGGCTCTTCAGTGTTAAGAGGTTTTTGAAACCTTCGACTGCGTCTGGTTGCAGATGAGGGATTTCTTTTGGCCATGATGTGAAGGGATGTTTGGAAGATAATGCGGAGAATGTTGGAGAAGGAAGAGTTATTAGCGGTGCTTTTGAGGAGAGCGAAGAGATGCCTTGGTTAAAAGAAAGGGCGAAAAGATGGTTCTGAAGTGACTGATTGGTTGTACTTGAGAGGATGCAATAATTAAACTTGCACAAATTATTAATTAAGCCACACATAAGTAAGGAAATATAATATTCTAGAACATGGTAAAATATTTTAAATACCAGTAGAAATATTTGATTAACAAATTTGGCACAATGCCAATCTTTTCACGGAGAAGGCAAAATCTTTCTTCCAAAAGAGGTTTTGTAAATGTATCAGCAAGTTGAGAATCAGTACTAATAAATTCTAAAACAATGTCACCTTTTGCTACATGATCACGGATAAAAGGATGCTTAATTTCTATATGCTTTGCTCTAGAATGATGCACAAAATTCTTTGATAAACAGATAGCACTGGTATTGTGACAAAATATAGGAGTAGATGTAAGAGATAAATCATAGTCAAGAATTTGATGCATAATCCATTGAACTTGTATACAACAACTTCCAACAGCTAGGTATTCTGCCTCGGTTGTTCATAGTGCAACACAATTTTGTTTCTTGTTGTACGAGAATACTAAGGCATTTCCTAACAATTGACATGTCTTGTACTCTTTCTATCAATCTTGTCTCCTGCAAAGTCTACATCTGAAATACCTCTTAGAGAAAAACTGTTAGAACGATCATACCATAGTCCTAGCTTAGAAGTGCCAATTAAATATCTAATAATTCGTTTAACAATACAAATATGGGATTCCTTTGGAGCCAACTGAAATCTAGAACATTCGCATACACTAAAGATAATATCCGATCGACTAGCAATTAGATAAAGTAGAGATCCAATCATTCCTCTATACATGGTTTCATCAACTATTTTTCCATTGCTGTCTTCTTGTAGCATTGTAGTTGGACTCATTGGAGTGCCAATTGCCTTAGCATTTTCCATGCCAAACTTTTTGATAAAGTCCTTAGTGTACTTGGTTTGGCTAATGAAAACTCCTTGGAGACTGATTGATTTGAAGTCCAAGGAAGAATGTCAGCTCTCCCATCATGCTCATCTTAAATTCTCCTTTCATGAAAAGAGCAAATTCTCCACAAAGAACAAAGTTAGGGCTACCAAAAATAATATCATCTACATAAATTCGAGTAATAATATTACCTGAACTAGAGTACTTAATAAAAAGAGTTGTATCGATATTACCTCGTTTGAACCCTTGATTTAGAAGGAAAGAACTTAACCTTTCATACCATGCACGGGGGGCTTATTTGAGACCATACAAGGCTTTAGTAAATTTTTATACATGGTTAGGAAACTGATATTTGTAAATACGGGTGGTTGTTTCACATATACTTCTTTATAAATGAAACCATTTGGGAACGCACTTTTAACGTCCGCTGGAAATAGCTTGAATCCTTTGTGAGCAGTGAAAGCAAGTAGAATTTGAATAGATTCAAGTATTGCCACAGGCGCAAAGGTTTCTTCATAGTCGATTCCTTCCCGTTGAGAACCTTGAGCCACCAATCTTGCTTTATTTAGAACCACTTGACCCGATTCATTCAATTTGTTTCTGAACACCCACTTAGTTACAACAATAGAGGAATTTGGAGGTCTTAGAACTAATTCCCATACTTTATTTCTTTCAAATTGATCTAGTTCTTCTTTTATAGCACTTATCTAGTGAGTATCTTTGAGGGCTTCATCCACTTTCTTGGGCTCAATTTGAGAAATGAGAGCTATATGAGATTTTTTCTTTTGAGATCTTCTTGTAGTTATTCCTTCCTTTGGATCTCCTATAATGAATTTGTAAGGATAACCTGGTTCACTCTTCCATTCACTTGGTGTATTTACTGGAGGCTCTCTTTCTTCGATAGTCGACTGATCTGCTTGAGGTAGTTCGAGTCTTCTATGGGTATTTCAGCTGGTTGAGTCTATTGATCAGCTGACTCATTTTGATGATACTTACCTACAATGACAGACTTAGGAGCACAAGAAATTTATTTATGTAACGACTCGGTCGGTCGTTCCATAGAATTAGCCCCGTTATTCCTGTTTCTGCCTTGTCATGCTTTGTTGGTATGTTTATGATGTGTCGGTGTCGGTTGGTTCGGGTTTGGAGTAGTCGTGGTGAGAATTGAGACACTTAGTCTCTTAAACTGGCTTAATAATGGAAAAAGTCAACTAGGAGTTGACTTTTTTGTAAACGACCTGGAAAAGTAGATTTTATGGCTCAGATAGCTTCGTTAGGTGATTTGGTACTTAGGAGTGTGTTCGAAATGTGGTTTTGATGTCCGGTGTAGAATTAGACTTGAATTTGCGAAAGTTAGTTTTTGGCGATTTCCGGCCGGCAGTGGAAAATAGGCTATTGGTGTCGAAATGGAATTTTGGAAGTTGGAGCAGGTTTGTAATGTCATTTTGGATATGTGTGCAAATTTTCATGTCAATCGGATGTGTTTTGGATGGTTTCAGTATCCTTGGTGAAATTTAGAAATCTCAAAGTTCATAGGCTTGAATTTGATGTGGTTCGGTGTTTTTGTGTTGTTTTTGTGTTGTTTTTGGTGTTTTGAATGCTCGACTATGTTTGAATGGTGTTATGGGGTGTGTTGGTATGTTTGGTTGAGGTCCCGAGGTCCTCGGGTGTGTTACGGGAGGTTAACGGACCTAGTTTGGATGTTTGGAAGTTGCAGAAATTTTTGCTGGTGTTCTCCAGGTTTTTCTTCTACGCGATCGCAGGGGTGAGTTCGCGATCGCGTAGGCTTAGCAGGGTGTGGTCGATATTTTCTCTATGCGATGGCAGTAAACGGGTCACGATCGCGGTCGTGTGGGAAGTTATGCTTCGCGAACGCATGGTCAGTGTCGCGTTCGCATAGGGTATTGGAGCTGGGGGAGCTAGGGTGATTGTTCTTCGCGATCGCGTGTTTGGGGTTACGATGGCATTGGTCAGGGAAGTAGAGGTTCGCAATCGCGTGGAGACTTCCGCGATCGCGTAGAGTAAAATGAGGTTCAACATTAACTATGCTTCGCGATCGCGTTGGAAGTTCCGCCGTCGCAGTGAGTAAATCCCTGGGCAGAAAGTTTATGTTCCAAACACGAGGGTTTTAGGCCATAACTCAAAAGTCCATTAGAGAGCTCGGGAGAAGGAGGAAATTGAAGAGTCTTTGAATAGAGTTCTTGAGGTAAGTATTCTTCAATCATATTTGGGTTAGTTCCATGATTTAGCCTTGATTTTTATCATGTAATTTGAGGAATTAAAGTGGAAATTGGGGAAAAATGGGAGAAACTTTTGGGAATTTCTTTTGATGATTTGAGTGGACAATTGAGGCCGGATTTTGGTAAATTTGATATGGGTAGACTCGTGAGGGAATGAGTATTCTAGTTTTGTATTTTTTATCAAATTCCGAGACGTGGGCCCGAGGGTCGGGTTTGGCCAATTTCGGAAATTGTGCCTAATTTTGATAGATTTCGAATGGGTTTCGTCTCCCTAGCATATTTTGATGTTATTAATCTGATTTTGATAGACTCGGAGCATTTGGGAGCTGATTCAAGGGGAAAGAGTATCGCGGAGTAGCTTTTCGGGTCGGTTTGAGGTAAGTAATGACTATAAATCTCATCCTGAGGGTATGAAACCTTGGACTTAGCATCTTCTCACTGTTTTGGAGTGACACACATGCTGGAAGACAAGTGTGTGTTATGCACTGATGGGGGATTATAACTTGGTCCTTCCCGAGGCAACTATTGAGTTGCGTAATTGCTTTTAAATCACGTAATAAATCATACTTTTATGCTTTTGATATATTTGGGTTGTAAGCCATGTTTGGGGCTTTGTGCCGACCTGTTTAGACCCTTGGGGGCTATTTTCTGATGTTCCTCACCGTAGTGGTTATGATTTACACCCAGTCATTTCATGTTAAACTATTTTCGAGACTCAGACTTGTTTACATTATTTTGTGATATAAAATACTATTTTTGGTCGAGTACTCCACTTATTGATGCCCCGAGTGTAATATTTGAGAGTTTCTGACTGAGTGAGGCCGAGAGCAAATATGGTGAGGATATTATGGATCGGGATGCACACTGCAGCATGTTACACAGTTATGATATGTGAGAGGCCGAGAGCTTGAGTGATTTATGCCACGAGATGGATTGATATTAGCGCTTGGGCTATAGGAGCCCCTCCGGAGTCAGTACACCCCAAGTGAGCGCATGTACCTACTGAGTGTGAGTGCCGAGTTCCCAGGGACGAGTGATTGGGAGGCCTAAGTGACAGTGAGGTTGCCCGAGGGGCTAATACTGAGTGATTGTGAGGTATGCTGAGCGACTGATTCTGAGTGATGATTTTCCCGATGGGTGGTTTATGATACTTGTTTTTTCCTGAGAAACTATTTATGATTCACTTCATCTTTTACACTAAATATTCTTGGGTATTTTTCTGAAATTGTTGGAAATCACACTTTTCAAAGGTTTTTTTTACTGAGATTGGCTTTTCAAGCGTACTGATTTAATGTAAACTCTGTTGGAAATAACGACTGTTCTTATTGTGAATTGATGATTTGATCCTATGTGTTTCTTACTGTTCAGAATTAATTTATTTTCATTACTACTGAGTTGGCGTACTCACATTACTCCCTGCACCCCTGTGTGCAGATTCAGGTGCTAGTACCGAGCACTAGCTTCTTACTACGTGTGGAGCCGGAGTTGGGACATCGAGGTAGCTGTTCAGCGTTCACAACATCTCTATTTCCCTTTCTTATTTTATATTTGGTTCCTTATTCTGAGACTCGATGTATTATGACAGTAGAATTTTTGGTACCACTCTGGATGCTCATGACACGTTGACTCCAGGTCTTAGGTATAGTTGTTAGACTATTTATCTCGTTTGGCTTTGTTTAAAATTTTGGAAATTAAATATGTTTATGAAATGATTTGGAAATTTTGAAAATAATATTTTAATGTGTGATCGTTGGCTAGCCTAGTTCCATGATAGGCTCCATCATGGCCGGTTTAGGATTTGGGGTCATAACAAGTTGGTATCAGAGCCTAGGTTACATAGGACTCAATTGTCATGAGCAGGTTTAGTAGAGTCTTGCGGATCGGTACGAAGACGTCTGTACTTATCTTCGAGAGGCTACAAAACCCTTAGGAAGATCTCATTTTCTTGAATTCTGTCGTGCCATCCTATTGATTCTGGAAATCTAAACTTATGTTGTTTCATTCTCTCACAGATGGTGAGGACATGCGCTACCGATCATGGTGACAAGACACCAGCTAGACCCGCAAGAGGTCGAGGCCGCGTTCGAGACCGTGGAAGAGGTAGGGTACCAACCCCTGCCACAGCCAGGGCAATACAAGTGGATCCACCTACCATTCAGGATCAGGTTCTCGCCGCAGGTATTCTATTGGGACAAGCTCAGGCACCGGCAGTGCCCATTGTTATTCCGGGTCATTAGGAGACCCTGGCTCAAATCTTGGCAGTATGTACTAGCCTTGCTCAGGTAGTTATTGTATCTACTATTGCTGCTACTTCTCAGGACGGGGGATGCACTCAGACTCCAACCGCCCGGACACCTGAGAAGGTTGTACAGGGCCTTCAGACACCGGGGGCAGTTCCAGCCCAGCCGGTTTCTCCAGTTCAGGACTTCGCGGTCCCAGCTATGCCAGATGATGAGCAGCGCAGGCTAGAGAGGTTTAGTAGACTTCAGCCTCCAACATTCAGCGGTACTAAGGGCGAGGATGCCCAGGGTTTTCTGGATAAGTGTCAGATGATGCTTCGTACTGCAGGGATTCTGGAGACTAGTGGGGTCTCGCTTGCTACATTTCAGTTTTCCGGTGCTGCTTTCACTTGGTGGGAGTCTTTCGAGAGGCGTAGGCATGTTGGTGCATCACCCCTCACCTGGCAGCAGTTCTCCACTATCATTTTGGAGAAGTATGTTCCCAGTCTCACAGGGAGGAGCAGCGCATGCAGATTGAGCAGTTGCGTCAGAGGGAGCTATCAGTGACGGAGTATGAGATGCGTTCTCGGAGTTGGCTCGTCATGCTACCGAGTTAGTCCCTACTGATAAGGAGAGGATCAGGAGGTTCGTGGATGGCCTCACGTATCATCTTCGTATCTTGATGACTAGGGAGAGGATATCAGGTGCTACCTTCGAGCAAGTTGTTGATATTGCTCGAGATATCGAGTCAGTTCGCCGCTAGGAGAGAGAGGAGAGGGAGGCCAAGAGCCTCGTGGATCTAGCAGTTTCAATGGTGCTCCTTCTAGAGGGCAGTTCCAGCACAGTAGAGGCAGCCTCATTAGGTCTCCTCAGCCAGTTCTCCCAACTTATAGTGGCGCACCATCAGGACAGGGTCCCCGCAGCTCTCATCCGAGTCGTTCTTCATTTAGTGCCTTTCCAGCTGTGAGTTCCTTCAGAGCATCATCAGTCAAGGGTTCTTCTATGCATGGTTCATCCACTGGCTATCCTGGTGCCAGGGGTTCCCTTCAGTCCCCATTTCCAGCTCCAGGGAGTTGCTTTGAGTGTGGAGAGTTTGGACATGTGTGGAGGTAGTGTCCTTGTCGTCCTGATAGTTCTTCTCAGCAGAGGGGCCAGCCCTCGACTTGAGCTCCAGTCACTTCACCACCTGCCTAGGCAGTTAGGGGTGGGGGTCAGGCAGCTAAAGGCCGCCCTATAGGGAGAGGTCGAGCAGGTGGAGGTCAGGCTCATATATATGCACTTCCATCCAGGCCAGATGCTATGGCCTGCGATATAGTGATCATAGGTATTATCTCAGTCTGTCACCAAGATGCTTTGGCTTTATTTGACCCTGGTTCCACATACTCTTATGTTTCGTCATATTTTGCCCATTTTCTGGATATGCCCTGTGAGTCCTTAGTTACGTCTGTTCATGTGTCGACTTCGGTAGGCGATACTATTGTTCTGGACCATGTGTATCGATCGTGTGTGGTATCTATTGGGGGTCTGGAGACCCGATTGAACCTATTGTTACTCAGCATGGTTTATTTTGATGTGATATTGGGTATAGATTGGTTATTCTCGTGTCATGCTATTCTTGATTGTCACGCTAAGACCGTGACCTTGGCTATGCCTGGAGTTCCGAGAGTTGAGTGGAGAGGTTCTACTAAGTATGTTCCTAGCAGGGTGATCTCTTACCTGAAGGCTCAACGCATGGTTGAAAAGGGATGTTTATCGTATTTGCCTTTTGTGAGGGATGTTAGTGGTGAGACTCCTGCTGTTGAATCTGTTCCTGTAGTCCGTGAGTTTCCGGACGTGTTCCCTGTAGACCTTCTAGGCATGCCACCCGACAGGGACATTGATTTTGGTATTGACCTGGTGCCAGGCACTTAGCCTATCTCTATTCCTCCATATCGTATGGCACCAGTGGAGTTGAAGAAATTGAAAGAGCAGCTTCAGGAACTCCTAGATAAGGGATTCATTCGGCCTAGTGTGTCACCTTGGGGTGCACCGGTGTTGTTTGTGAAGAAGAAGGATGGTTCTATGTGTATGTGTATTGATTATCGGCAGCTGAACAAGGTTACGCTGAAGAACTAGTATCCTTTGCCTCGTATTGATGATTTGTTTGACCAGCTTCAGGGAGCTAGAGTGTTCTCTAAGATTGACTTGAGATCCAGGTATCATTGGCTGATTATTCGGGACTCTGACATCCCGAAAACTGCTTTCAGGACTAGATACGGTCATTATGAGTTTCTTGTCATGTCATTTGGGCTGATCAATGCCCCAACAACCTTTATGAACTTGATGCACAGTGTGTTCCGACCTTATCTTGATTCATTCATCGTCGTGTTTATTAACAACATCTTGGTATATTCCTGATCTCGGGAGGATCATGAGCAGCATTTGAGATATGTGCTTTAGACTCTAAGGGAGAAGAGGTTGTATGAAAATTTTTCGAAGTGTGAATTCTGGCTTGATGCAGTTGCATTTTTCGGCCATGTGGTATTTTGTGATGGGATCAAGGTGAATCCGAAGAATGTAGAGGCGGTACAGAGTTGGCCTAGACCGTCATCAGCTATGGAGATTCGCAGCTTCCTTGGTTTGGCAGGGTACTATCGCCGTTTTGTAGAGGGAGTTTCATCTATTGCAGCACCTATGACCAGACTGACCCAGAAGGGTGCTCCGTTCAGGTGGACTGAGGAGTGCGAGGAGAGCTTTCAGAAGCTCAATTCAGCTTTGACTACAGCTCCGGTGTTGGTTTTGTCTACGGGTTCAGGTTCTTATACAGTCTACTGTGATGCCTCGAGAGTTGGCCTTGGAGCGGTATTGATGCCTGACTATAGGGTGATTGCCTACGCATCCCGAAAGTTGAAGGTGCACGAAAAGAATTATCCAGTGCATGATCTTGAGCTAGCAGCCATTGTCCACGCCTTTTGGCATCATTATTTGTATGGAGTGCATTGTGAGATTTTCACTGATCATCGTAGTTTGCAGTATCTGCTTAAGCAGAAGGATTTGAATTTGCGTCAGAGGATATGATTGGAGCTCTTCAAGGATTAGGACCTCACTATTCTATATCATCCGGGGATGGCCAATGTAGTCGCTGATGCCCTGAGTCGCAGAGCTGAGACTTTGGGGAGTCTAGCCTACCTTCCAGCAGCAGAGCAACCTTTAGCACTTGATGTTCAGGCTTTAGCAGGTCAGTTGGTGAGATTGGATTTGTCAGAGCCCCCACAAGTATTGGCTTGTGTAGCCTCCATGTCTTCTCTTTATAATCAGATTAGAGCACGCCAATATGATGACCGACACTTGCAAGTTCTTCAGGACAGGGTCTGTCGAGGTGATGCCAGAGATGTGCTTATTGGTGATGACGGGGTCATGAGGATGTAGGGCCGGATTTGCGTGCCCAATGTAGATGGGCTTCGAGAGTTGATATTATCATAGGCTCATAGCTCGCGGTATTCCATCCATTCGGGTGCCACGAAGATGTACCAGGATCTGAGACATCATTATTGGTGGAGGCGGATGAAGAAGGATTTTGTTGAGCTTTTAGCTCGGTGTCTCAATTGGATTACTTCAGATATTAGATATTCCGTAGTGGAAGTGGGAGCAGATTATCATGTACTTTGTAGTTGGACTCCTGAGGACTTCGAGGCGATTTGATGCTATATGGGTTATTGTGGATCAGTTGACCAAGTCCGCGCACTTCATTCTTGTTGGTACTACATATTCTTCGGAGCGGTTAGCTGAGATTTAAATCAGGGAGATTGTCCGATTGCATGGGGTTCTAGTTTCTATCATTTTTGACAGAGGTACTCAATTCACGTCTCAGATTTGTAGAGCCGTGCAGAGAGAGTTGGGTACTCATGTTGAGTTGAGCATAGCGTTGACGGGCAGTCAGAGCGTACTATACAGATTTTGGAGGACATTGTTGCGTGCATGTGTCATTGATGTTGGGGGTTCATGGGACCAGTTTCTGCCACTCGCGGAGTTTGCATACAATAACAGTTATCAGCCGAGTATCCAAATGGCACCGTATGAGGCTTTATATGGTAGGAGGTGTAGATCTCCGGTTGGTTGGTTTGAGCCGGGCGTGGCTAGGCTGTTGGGAACAACTTGGTTCAGGATGCGTTGGGTAAGGTGAAGTTGATTCAGGAGCGACTTCGCACGGTGCAGTCTAGGAAGAAGAGTTATGCGGACCGGAAGGTCCGGGATGTGTCTTTTATGGAGGGGGAGAAGGTACTGCTAAAGGTGTCACCCATAAAGGGTGTTATGAGGTTCGGGAAGAGAGTTGAGTCCCCGGTTCATTGGACCTTCTGAGGTGCTTCAGAGGATTGGAGAGGTGGCTTATAGACTTGCCTTGCCACCCGGCTTGTCGAGTGTTCATCCGGTGTTCCATGTTTTGATGCTCTGGAAGTATATTGGTTACCCGTCTCATGTTTTGGACTTCAGCACCGTTCAACTTGAGGGTGATATGTCATATGAGGTAGAGCCAGTGGCTATTTTGGGTCGTCAAGTCAGGAAGCTGAGATATAAGGATATAGCTTCAATGAAGGTGTAGTGGAGAGGTTAGCCAGTGGAGGAGGCCTTTTGGGAGACCGAGCGGGAGATGCGGAGCAGATATCCTCACTTGTTTGAGACTCCAGGTATGTTTCTAGACCCGTTCGAGGACGAACGTTGTTTAAGAGGGGGAGAATGTAACGACTCGGCCGGTCGTTCTGTGGAATTCGCCCCGTTATTCTTGTTTCTCCCTTGTCATGCTTTGTTTGGTATGTTTATGATGTGTCGGGGTCGGTTGGTTCGGGTTCAGAGTAGTCGTGGTGAGAACTGAGACACTTAGTCTCTTAAACTAGGTTAATAATGGAAAAAGTCAACTAGAAGTTGACTTATTGGTAAACGACCTCAGAATGTAGATTTTATTGCTCGGATAGCTTCGTTAGGTTATTTGGGACTTAGGAGTGAGTTCGGAATATGGTTTGATGTCCGGTGTAGAATTAGGCTTGAATTGGCGAAAGTTAGTTTTTGGCGATTACCGATTGGAAGTGAAAAATAGGCTATCACGGTCCGAATGGAATTCCGGAAGTTGGAGCAGGTTCGTAATGTCATTTTGGATATGTGTACAAACTTTTAGGTCAATCGGATGTGTTTTGGATTGTTTCGGCATCCTTGGTGAAATTGAGAAATCTCAAAGTTCAGAGGCTTGAATTTGATGTGATTTCGGTGTTTTGCGTTGTTTTTGGTGTTTCGAAGGCTCGAATTAGTTTGAATGGTGTTATGTGGTGTGTTGGTATGTTTGGTTGAGGTCATGAGGCCCTCGGGTATGTTTCGGGAGGTTAACAGACCTAGTTTGGATGTTCGGAAGTTGCAGAAATTTCTGCTGGTGTTCTCTAGGTTTTTCTTCCACGCGATCGCAGGGTTTAGTTCGAGATCGTGTAGGTTTAGCAGGGTAGGTAGATACTTTTTCTATATGATAGAAGTAAACGGGTAGCGATCGCGGTCGTGTGGGAAGTTATGCTTCGCGAACGCATGGTCAATATCGCGTTCGCGTAGGGTATTGGAGCTGGGGGGAGCTTGGGTGATTGTTCTTCGCGATCACGTGTTTGGGGTTGCGATCGCATTGGTCAGGAAGTATAGGTTCGCGATCGCATGGAGACTTCCACGATCACGTAGAGTAAAATGAGGTTCAACGTTAATTATGCTTCGCAATCGCGTGGGAAGTTCCGCGATCGTAGTGAGTAAATCGCTGGGCAGAAAGTTTATGTTCCAAAAACGAGGGATTTAGGCCATAACTCAAAAGTGCATTAGAGAGCTCGGGAAAAGGAGGAAATTGAAGAGATTTTCAGTAGAGTTCTTGAGGTAAGTGTTCTTCAATCATATTTGGGTTAGTTCCATGATTTAGCCTTGATTGTTATCATGTAATTTGAGGAATTAAAGTGGAAATTGGGAAAAATGGGAGGAAAATTTGGGAATTTCTTTTGATGATATTAGTGGGAAATTGAGGTCGGATTTTGGTAAATTTGATATGGGTAGACTCGTGAGGGAATGAGGATTCTAGTTTTGTGATTTTTATCGAATTCCGAGACGTGGGCCCGGGGGTCGGGTTAATCCAATTTCGGAAATTGTTCCTAATTTTGATAGTTTTCGAATGGGTTTTGTCTCCCTAGCATATTTTGATTTTATTAATCTGATTTTGATAGACTCGGAGCATTTGGGAGCCGATTCCTGGGGCAAGAGTATCACAGAGTAGCTTTTCAGGTCGGTTGGAGGTAAGTAATGACTATTAATCTCGTCATGAGGGTACGAAACCCCGAACATAGCATATTCTCATTGTTTTGGAGTGTCGCACACGCTGGTAGACGAGTGTGTGGCATGCATTGATGGGGGATTCGAACTTGGTCCTTCCCGAGGCAACTATTGAGTTGCGTAATATCTTTTAAATCATACTTTTATGCTTTTGATATATTTGGGTTGTAAGCCATGTTTGGGGCCTTGTGCCGACCTGTTTAGACCCCTTGGGAGCTATTTTCCGATGTTCCTCTCCGTAGTGATTATGATTTACACTCGGTCATTTCATGTTAAACTATTTTCGAGACTCAAACTTGTTTACATTATTTTGTGATATAAAATACTATTTTGGGTCGAGTACCCCACTTATTGATGGACCGAGTAGCATTTTTGAGAGTTTCTGACTGAGTGAGGCCGAGAGCCAATATGGTGAGGATATTATGGATCGGGTTGCACGCCACAACATGTTACACTGTTATTGTATGTGAGAAGCCGAGAGCCTGAGTGATTTATGTCATGAGATGGCTTGATATTAGCGCTTGGGTTGTAGGAGCCCCTCCGGAGTCTGTACACCCCCAGTGAGCGCAGGTACCTACTGAGTGCGAGTGCCGAGTGACTAGTGATTGGGAGGCCTGAGTGACAGTGAGGTTTCCCGAGGGGCTTATACTGAGTGATTGTGAGGTATGCTGAGCGACTGATTCTGAGTGATGATTTGCCCGAGGGGCGATTTATGATACTTGTTTTTGCCTGATATATTATTTATGATTCCCTTCTTCTTTTACACTAAATCTTCTTGGGCATTTTTCTGAAATTGTTGGAAATCACACTTCTCAAAGGTTTTTTTTTACTGAGATTGGCTTTTCAAGCGTACTGATTTAATGTAAACTCTGTTTGAAATAACGACTGTTCTTATTGTGAATTGATGATTTGATCCTATGTGTTTCTTACTGTTCAGACTTGATTTATTTTCATTACTAATGAGTTGGCGTACTCACATTACTCCCTGCAGCCGTGTGTGCAAATTCAGGTGCTGGTACCGAGCGCTAGCTTCTTACTACGTATGGAGCCGAAGTTGGGACATCGAGGTAGTTGTTCAACATTCACATCATCTCTGTTTCCCCTTCTTGTTTTATATTTAGTTCCTTATTCCGATACTCGATGTATTATTCAGTAGAATTTTTGGTACCACTCTTAGATGCTCATGACACGATGACTCCAGGTCTAGGGGATAGTTGTTAGACTATTTATCTCGTTTGGCTTTGTTTAAAAATTTGGAAATTTAAATATGTTTATGAAATGATTTGGAAATTTTGAAAATAATGTCAATGTGTGATTGTTGGCTAGCCTAGTTCTATGATAGGCGCCATCACGGCCGGTTTAGGATTTGGGGTCGCGACACCTCATCTTCAGGAATTTGTTCATTCCTTGGGCGAGGGTTAGTATCAACAAAAACAACATGAATAGATTCTTCAATAAACAAAGTTCTCTTATTATAAACTCTGTATGCTCTACTTGAAGGAGAGTAACCAAGAAATATACTTTCACCACTCTTGGTGTCAAACTTACCCAAATTGTTCTTCTCATTGTTGTGGATAAAACATTTGCATCCAAAATGGTGAAAGTAGCTCATATTTGGTTTCTTTCGTAAGGAGTCCTTTTGAGAATTGGTCGAATCAGACACATGTTGATGATAAGGCATGCTGTACTCACAACTTTTGCCCAGAAATGATGAGGTAGAGTGTTTTCCACAATTATGGTTCTTGCCATATCCTGCAAGGTTCTATTTTTACGTTCTACTATTCAGTTTTGTTGTGGTGATCTTGATGAAGAGAAGTTGTGTGATATCCCTTGATCGTTGCAGAAATTTTCAAAAGCTCTGCTTTCAAATTCACCTCCACGATCACTTCTGATAATAGAGATGTGGTAACCTTTTTCTCGTTGAACCTTATTACAGAAATCTTAAAAATTCTTTAGAGCATCATCTTTGTGACTAAGAAACATAACCCAGACAAATCTAGAAAAATCATCTACAATAGTAAATGCATATTTCCTACCTCCTATGCTAGCAGTTCTAGTAGAACCAAATAAATCCATATGCATCAATTGAAGAGGTTTAGAGGAGGAAACAATGTTTTTAACTTTGAAAGAAGAGCGAGTTTGTTTTCCTAGTTGACATGCATCACATATATATTCCTTTAAAAAATCCAGTTTTGGGAGACCAATAACCAGATCATGTTTTAACAATTTTTGAATAGTACGCTTTCTTGCATGACCAAGTTTTCTATGCCAAACCCGGGGATCTTCAATCATGGAAGTAATACAAATTTAATCCCCAAGATTTTCTAGATTTTTGATAGTGTAGACATTTCTGTCTCTATTACCTGAAAGAATGAATTTACCTGACTCATCTTCTATAAACCAACCATGTTTCTTAAAACGAACCTCATAATTGTTGTGACATAGTTGACTGATGCTGAGAAGATTATAGCCAAGTTCATCAACTATATAGACTTCATCTACATCACTTGTTGAGCTTAAAGGAACTTTTCCAACGCCAATTACATTTCCTTTGGATTTGTCTCCAAAAGTAATTGTTCCTCCATCTAGCTTGGTGACTGATTTGAACAGTTGTTTGTCACCCGTCATATGTCCGGAACACGCGCTATCGAGATACCATTTTCCTTTTTAATTCTTCTTGCGGTGTTCCTGCAAAACAAGATTACTTATTTTTAGGTACCCAAGTCTTCTTGGGTCCTGAATGGTTAGAATGCTGAGTGTTAGTTTGATAGTAAGATTTAGGTCTTCAAACCCATCTCTGTTATCTTTGAACCTGCAACGATTTGAGGTATGGGCTCTTTTACCACGATTTGATATATTTTTATATTATTATCCACTAATAGCATTGTGCAGTAGATTTTTTGCTTTTGCATTAACAGTTATAACAACATCTTGTTCATCAGTGTAATCATCCAAGTCAAGAGGATCAGTTGATACAATGACTTCACCGTTTGCATCCTTCTTAGGAGGGATTGGATGATTTTCCATTTTGATCACACGCCATACTTTGATGTGACATAGTATAAGTTTCCATGCACACTTTCCAATGAGAGAAGTGCTAACCGTTTAAGTAGGGAGGTCGAACTTGAGAGGTTCCTTCTTGAAATAAAGCACCAACAACAATTTTAGAACCCATGATCTTTTCCTCACTAGCGGTTAAGCAAAGATTGTGAGCCTTGCTCTGATACCAATTGAAAGTACAAGAGGGGGGTGAATTGTTGGCTATTAAAAATTAGTCGACTAACAGTAATAGTAGTTGACTCATCATAGTGCAGAAAGAAAGAAAGAAGTAATTGAAAGGTAAATAACACCCAACAATTTTATATTGGTTCGGTACCGTTGTGGTACTTACATCCAGTTCCCCTTGGGTCACAAGGGTTCCCTTAAGATCTTGAAAGTGTTACAATACAGATGGTTTTAACTCGTTCACCACTAACGAGAAGTATCAACAATGAACTCTGAATATTTGACACAACTCTCTTTCGAGACACTGATAACTAAAGATTACAGTGTTCAGGATAAGAAGTAGATAGACTTAGAATACAATGTGTGTAGTTGAGCAAGTCTTCTATTGGAATTTAGCAGCCTTCTTATAGGAGAGAAAAGAGTCATTGTGTGATGACCCAAAAGGGCTCATCTTACGGATTAAGACTACATTCCAGGCTCATTAGCCTTAAAAAGAATAATTTTAATTACCTCGATTTTTGTGCACAGACCGGGTGTGAATCCGAAAATATTTTATGCGAAAATACGAGAAATAGAAATTTCTAGAGTTAAAATTTTGTTTTAGTTGACTTTGGTCAACATTTTGAGTAAACAGACCCGGGTCTATGTTCCGATGGCCCCGGGAGGTCCGCAGTAAAAATATGGGACTTAAGCGTATGCCCAGAATTGAATTCAGAGGTCCCTAGCGTTAGAAAACTATTTTTGAATAAAATACTTCTATTGGTTAATTCAAAAAATAAAGAAATGAAATAATATGTGAAATTTTATGATATCGGGTCTGTGTCTTGGTTTCGGATCCCGGTACAAGTTTGTTATGATATTTAAATTCTATCTATGAAATTTGGTGAGAATTGGAATTGATTTGACGTGATTTGGAAAGTTAGAAAATTTGAGTGTTCTTGAGAAAATCATGAGTTTTGAGGTTAAATTCGTAGTTTTTGATGTTATTTTGATGATTTAATCACACGAGCAAGTTCGTATGATATTTTTAGACTTGCGTGCATGTTTGGTTTGGAGCCTCGAGGGCTTGGGTGAGTTTCGGATAGGTTTAGGCTATGTTGTGCTTGTTTTTTATGCTTCATCGTCATTGCTTCAAGCATAAATGACACCACACTAAGAAAATGAGCTCCAAATTTAGTTTGTATTGAACCATTAGATTTGTATCATAATTACGGAGCCATAGAAAATAGAATCATCGAATTTGGACATCGTATGGGGAAGTTATGCACATTTTAATGTCGGAAAATAATTGTCGGTGCCAGATGTCGCAAATGCGAACTTCGGGTCGCAAATGCGACATCTGCAGCCTATTAAATGAGATTTTTGACGGGACTTTCACTCATTTTTCAATTCTCTCTAACCCTCGATTTTTCAAAGACCCTAACTTCCCCAAATCATCGGTAAGTGATCTTTTACTAATTCTATTCAATCCATAACAACTTTTAACAAAATTTCAACCAAAAATCTAGAGTTTTCATGGTAAAAATTGGGATTTTTGGGTAGAACATAAGAATTTCCAAATTTGGGAATTTAGACCCCGAATTGAGGTCGGATTTCAAAGCCAATTACATATCCGGGCTCGGGGAAAAATGGGTAAACGGGTTTTGGTGCGAACCTCGAGGTTAGACCAAGCGGGCCCAGAGTTAAATTTTTGTAGTTGATAAGAAAACATAGGAAACCCATGGCTTTTCAATAAAGTTAATTCCTTTAAGCAATAATTGATGATGGTGAACCAATTGTGATTAGATTTGAGCGGAATAGAGGAAAAATTCTAAAGGAAAAGTTGTGCTAGAGCAGCGATTTGCTTGTGACATCGAGGTAAGTGTTTGGTTTAACTTTTACTTGAGGGAATAGGAATTCCCAACTTAATTTCTATGTGAAATTGCATGTGTGTGGTGTATAGGTGAGGTGACGAGTACCTATGCACCACCAAATTATCTGTTAAACATTATCCCTTCCCCGTTTCCAATTTATTTGATTCATGCTTTAATTGTTTTATGCTCATTGATGTTTCTAGGACTAGTTGGTTTTGTTAATTTTGTTGTTAAGTCTTGTTGAAATTATTTTTGAAGAGCACTGATTGTTTCCTTGATTTTGTTATGATACATAAAGATTGGGTTGGATGACAGCGTTACAATATTTACATATATTCTGGTTGGTTTCATTTTGGATACAGGTATAAGCTACACTGTTTTCTGTTTACAATTGTTGAGATAAAAGTGTTGTGAAAGGCTTGGCCTGAATTGTGAAAGTTTTCATAAACAGATAAATTGATAAGATATATTTGGTGGTAGCGGGTTTCACGCCGCAACAAGGAGTGATGAGGGTGGACAGGTAGGATCGGGTTGCAAGCCGTAAAAGAAGTAATAAGGGTGATATATATATATATATATATATATATATATATATATATATATATATATATATATATATATATATATATATATATATATATATATATAGGGAGGAGAAATAAGGGTGAACAAGAGGGAGCGGGTTGCACGCCGCAACAATGAGCAATAAGGGAGGACACCTATGTTTTATTGATTTTCCAAAAAAAAAAAAAAGATTTGAACAATTACTGTTTTACTGTGCTATTTTACGTATTTTACACTTACTTTTATTTTAAAAGTCAAAACTTTGGAAATTTTGGAAATCGATGTGAGAATTTGGTTACAGTTAAGGACTGGAAGAGGCGACTGAGTTATTTTGATTTATTGTTGCAGTTTATTTTTCTTGTTTGTGTTGAACTGTTTTCTTGCTTTATTATATATATTGTTACAAGTTAATTTATAATGGCCCCGCCTTAGTCTCGTCACTACTTCGTCGAGGTTAGGCTCGACATTTACTGAGTACATGAGGTCGGTTGTACTGATACTACACTCTGAACTCTTTTATGTAGTTCCAGGTACCAGTAAGAGTTAGGAGATTTTAGTAGCTGTCATCCTTCCTCGGAGACACGAGGTAGATCTGCTGGCATCCGCAAATTCATGGAGTCTTCTCTTAATTTCATAGACACTGTTTTATTTCATTCAAAACAGATACGTAATTCGTTTAGCCCATTATTTGTAGTATTCTTAGTAGTTTGTGAATTGTGACACCAGACCCTGGGTAGTTGTGTAATTAGCATTAGTTCATGGTTCGTCTATTATTTTCGAATATTAAGCCTGATTGCTTTCATTGGAAAGTAGTAGATTCCGTGTTTGTTTGGATTTGTTATTCATGTTTAAATAAAGTGGAAAGGAAGTGACTAAATGAGTTCTAACATTTGCTTTCCTAGCAATTGTGGTGTTAGGCGCCATCACGATCCCGAGGGTTGGGAATTTGGGTCGTGACAAGTTGGTATCAGAGCCCTAGGTTTCTTAGGTCTCACAATTCACGAACAAGCTTAATAGAGTCTGAAGGGTCGGTACAGAGACGTCTGTACTTATCTCTCTGAGGCTATCAAGTTAGGAACACACTCAATTTTTATTCTCTTCTACTCTATCGTGCGAGTCTTTTTATCTCCAATACTGATACAACTCTTCTGCTTTCTCGTAAACGGCGTGAATGCGTGTTTTTTTCTCGCGGACCGTCGGATCTGGTTCTCCCGCAACACTAGTCCTATACCACAGATGATTCAAGAAAACTTCCAACAAATAACACCACTCATGGCACGTGAAAACTCAAGTGGAGAACAAAACTCAAGGCCTAATTGGAATCAGTGAATCTCAAAAGGGAACCTTATATAACCTGAGAAACATTTTTGTGAATATGAGAGCAAGAATTTATACGGGATATTGTGTGATAATAGTCCCTACTTCAACCTTTTCTTTTCTTTCAAAACAATCCACAAGTTAGTACGGAATTAAATCATGTTGGCACCAAACAAGCCACAAAGTCAGCCTATGGACCTAGCCTCAATTTAAACCATCCATTCCTTCTAAATTAACAAAATTATAACCACACTACAAGACCAACTCTCTAAAAGAAAACCACGAAGCTATCTATCATCAAGGAGAGGTAAAACTAAGAGAAAAGATCAACTGGTTATCAAGGATATCACCGCCCAAAATAAAACATACCCTGCGTAATTTCAACATAATCATCAACACGAGAACCAGGTAGTGTCACGTAACAGAAATATAATAAATAACATAACAAACAGGATACCAAGTTACCTGAAAGATAAAACGCAAACTAAGTTGTCATAGGAACACAAGAACTAAATCCCAACACCAATCTACAAGAAAGTAAAGAAATAGTTACATCCCAAATCACAGTTATTCAAAGAGGCCACCTCAACCTGAAATCTAACAAATAAAGTGAAAATGATGGATGGTGCCCCCCCCCCCCTGAATACTGCATCATGTTCTCCCCTCGCTGTCATACTTTGTCACTCCCTCTTCTCTCTCCTCCTCGGATCAGAGAGCTGGAACATCATCCTCTTTCTCCATCTTAGTCGATGGCAGTGGCTCCCGAGGCTTCAACACCTTAAACATCCCCTTCACGCCCTTCCACATGCGAGTGAAGAACTTATCTCACTTTTTCTCCCTTTTCTTCATCCGAGCGTGTGCACCTGCCATCCTGGCATGAGAAGTACTCAAGCCACCATGTGCCATGGCCAAATCAGTGTACGCTTTCTCCAGCTGCTTCAAAAGAGCCCCCTGTTTCTTCTGGTCATCAAGGTATTTCTTGAAGTCTTTTTGTGAAACATATGCAGAGGGTCCCTCAAATGTTTCCCCCGTTCCCTCAGGAAGTCGAGATACCAGCTCGCGAACCTGCCTCATCTCCTCAGAAAGCACAACAAATGGGCCACCGGTGGAGGGAGAAGGCTGACTAACCTGCTTAGCCTGAGGAGGCAATCCCACTTTTCTCTTCTTGCTCTTGACAGTTCCACCCTATCCTCTCTTCTTCAAGAGGTGGATAGGCTTACCCGACTCTACCCAGTTGTCCGCTGGGTCCTCTACCACCCCAGCCACCTGACACACCTCAGTAATAAGAGATGGGAATAAAAGTGACGTACCACCCAGGCGAAGGTACTCTTTTAGCTCACTGACAAAGATTTTTGCCAACATTGAGTGGAATGCCGTCAAGGATACATGCTACCATTAGTGCTCTCAGTATGGGCACATTCCAGATGTTGGACGCTGGAGAGATACAACTGCACACAATAGCTAGCCATATCCTGGCTTCAACGATGAACTTTTGGGAGGTGATTGATTTCTTATCCAATTCCCAAGGGACATCCACACCTGGGCATAACTTTGAAGCAAACCAAATTCCCTGGAAGGTTATTTTTCTCTCGGAAAGGATCCGTGTCGTGGTTCGGGAGGTGGTAGATGTTGATCACAGCTTTTTCCCCAAAATGTACCATCTTTCCTCGAAACCTCATCTTCGGCTTTTTCATGTTTATGGAAGAATGATTCGCATAGAACTCCCTCACCCACTGCTCATTTGCCCTGCAAGGCAGAGGGGCGAAACTAATCCAGCCCGTGGCAACAAGCTTCCATTAGAACTCAGGCAGACGCTGCTCAACTTTATCCATCTCAATTCCACTCTCCGGGAGCAACTTCTTTGTGATTAGCTCATTGTAATACCGTTCCTGACACCCTCGTGATAAGAATCGGTGTTGGTCGTAGTTATCCTCAAGTTCCATGGGACTTCCGAGAAAGGATTCAGTCGAGTTGGAACTCATCCTCAATATATGAGCGTGCAAAACAAATCATTGAAATTAAAACGGGGTATAACTATGAAATATGATGCAAAATGAATCTTAGATGTCAAAGGAGTGATTGGACAATTGAAACCATACTTAGAAAAAATTTAAAAAATTTCAAAATGTGCAAATATTCGCTCTCTGATGTCGCAATTGCGACATTTTCTTCGCAAATGCGATGTTTTTAATTCCCCCACAGAAGTCGCATTTGCGACATCTCCTTCGCAAATGCGAAGGCATCAGTCTCTCTCAGATGTCGCATTTGCGACATACTACTTCGCAAATGCGAGGTACCCTACAATTGCAAGTATTTCTTTGCAATTGCGAAGTCCTCCATAACAAGCAGAGTTTGCAAATGTGAACTCTCCTTTGCAAATGTGAACCCATCGTCCCCAACCCTAGAACAGTTTCTAATCTGAAAATTTCTTCCATGAAATCACTTCTAAGCACCTCCCAAAACACCCCAAATAGTCTTTACACACTAAATCATGCAATAAATATCACATACTACCACAAAAAATGCAAAGAAATTCCAAAATCTAGACCCAAAATGTTACCCTTGTTTCTAAACATCAATGGCACTAAGATTTTTCTCAAATTTCCAACCAATTGTTGGATTAACACTCTCAACCACCCTCACCCAGCAAATAACAACATGAAATTTGTGATTTTAACACTTTGTGCCAAGAAAACTTGAAATTATTCCAAGCCCTAGGTTTTTGAGAAAATAATTGAAAAAGAAGAAGAAGAAAATACAAGGATTTAGAAATTTTATCTGATTGTTGCACCTATAAGTGAGGATTTGAGAGTTTGAAGGTTGGGAAGAACTTAATCGTTTGGTTCCTTGAGTCCCAAAATAAAATTTTCAGTTTTCTACAAATGAAAACCGTTAGACCCCCATTAAAGACCCTCAAGTATCGCAATTGCGACACCCAGTTCGCAAATGCGAACTCCCCCAGGAAACTGTCCAGTTCGCAAATGTAAACCAGAGTTCGCAAATGCGAACTCCATTTAAAAAAAGAAATTTTTTTATAAGATAAAAATCAGAATAAAATAATATTTATGATAATAAATAATAATATAGTAATAATAAAATATTTCTTGTACAAAACAATTAAAAAATTTGAACGACTAATTAATTTGAGAAACAATGGGTTGCTACCACCAAGCGCCACATTTAACGATAATGCATGACCTAAATTAATTTTACCATTTGTCTCGTCGCTTGAGAAATAGAAAATTTGGCCACCTAATTTGGAATCAAGCTTATGACCACGAACGGTGAGAATGATAGGTTGATGATCAAGCCGAACTCTAATTTCTCCACTTTGCACTTCTCCGTTTCATGTGAGAAATGTTATTTGCCCTATTATTCCTTTCAAATTGTAAATGGTGTTACTTTTGTTCCTCCTCCTCATAATCTCTTTTGAATCATGTAGTTCAATTTTCATATTACCACACAGGTCCAATGCTGAGAAATGCTTGGAATGTGACGTCGTAATCTTTCCATAACTCCAACCATCCCCTCTGTCTCAAATTAAGATCCTTTTGCTCGAACAAGTACTGGAGACCGCGATAGTCTGTGTAAACCTCACACGCCACACCATAGAGATAGTGCCTCCAAATATTTGATGCATAAACAATGGTTGTCAAAACTTCAAGATTCAATTCGTCCCGGAATTTTGGTATCCTTTATTTCCCCAGACTAGAATCAAGTTCAACCATATTTTTAATTACATCGGCTGACTCTAAGTTCTCATTTTCTTGGTATCACAAATACTCGTGGAGCCGGTTGGCGGATGTTCGATTCTTGAATTCCTCAAAGCAAAACTCACTTTGCCCTCGGAGTAGACTCTCCTTGACCTTCTTTCACACTTTCAAATGATAAGTATAATGGGCCTCAATTGATGATTTCGAAACGATTATCCAATATTTCTCCAACGGATGGATAACGTTACCTCTTTATTATGTTTTCTAGATATAAAAGGAGTTACCCTTCACACCGAGAGAGACAAGAAGGTTAGCCTGTTGAGGAACCTACTTGGGAGTCCGAGACGGATTCGTAGAGTAGATATACCCAAGAACTAATTACCAAACCAAGTAATTTTCTCTGTCCGTTCGAGGATGAACGTTTGTTTAAGAGGGGGAGATTGTGATGACCCAAAAGGGGTCATCTTTTGGATTAAGACTCCATTCCAGGCTCAATAGACTTAAAAAGACTAATTTTAATTACCTCAATCTATGTGCGCAGTTCAGGCATGAATCCGGAAAGCTTTTATGCGAAAATACGATAAATTGAAATTTCTAGAGTTAAAATTTAGTTTTAGTTGACTTTGGTCAACATTTTGAGTAAACGGACCCGGATCTGTGTTCCAACGATCCCGGGAGGTCCTCAGTAAAAATACGGGACTTGGGCGTATGCCCAGAATTGAATTTCGAGGTCCCTAGCCTTAGAAAACTATTTTTCAATAAAATATTTTTGCTGGTTAATTCAAGAAATAAAGAAATGAAATAATATGTGAAATATTATGATATCGGGCCCGTATCTTGGTTTCGGAGCCCGGTAAAAGTTTGTTATGATATTTAAGTCCTATCTGTGAAATTTTGTGAGAATTGGAATTGATTTGACGTGATTTGGACGTCTGGTTGAAAAGTTAGAAAATTTGAGTGTTCTTGAGAAAATCATGAGTTTTGAGGTTAAATTCGTAGTTTTTGATGTTATTTTGATGATTTAATCACATGAGCAAGTCCGTATGATATTTTTAGACTTGCGTGCATGTTTGGTTTGGAGCCCCGAGGGCTTGGATGAGTTTCGGATAGGTTTAGGTTATGCTACGCTTGTTTGTTATGCTTCATCGTCGTTTCTTCAAGCATAAATGACACCACACTAAGAAAATGAGCTCCAATTTTAGTTTTTATTGAACCATAAGATCTGTATCATAATTACGGAGCCATAGGAAAAAGAATCATCAAATTTGGACATCGTATGAGGAAGTTATGCCCATTTTAATGTCGGAAAAACATTGTTAGTGCCAGATGTCGCAAATGCGAACTCCGGGTCACAAATGCGACATTTGCAGCCTACTAAATGAGATTTTTGACGGGATTTTTACCCATTTTCAATTCTCTCAAACCCTAAACCTCCATAGACGATTTTTCAACGACCCAAACTTCTCTAAATCATCGGTAAGTGATCTTTAACTAATTCCTTTCAATCCTTAACAATTCTTAACAATATTTCAACAAAAAATTTAGAGTTTTCATGGTAAAAATTGCGATTTTTGGGTAGAAAATAGGAATTTCAAAATTTAGGAATTTAGACCTCGAATTAAGGTCGGATTTCAAAAGCAATTGCATATCCGGGCTCGGGGGAGAATGGGTAAATGGGTTTTGAACCTCGAGTTTAGACCAAGCGGGCCCGCAGTCGAATTTTTGTAGTTGATAAGAAAATATAGGAAAACCATGGATTTTCAATAAAGTTAATTCCTTTAAACAATAATTGATGATGGTGAACCAATTGTGATTAGATTTGAGCGGAATAGTGGAAATATTCTAAAGGAAAAGTTGTGCTAAAGCAGCGATTTGCTTGTGACATCGAGGTAAGTGTTTGGTTTAACTTTGACTTGAGGGAATAGGAATCCCCAACTTAATTGCTATGTGAAATTGCATGTGTGTGGCGTATAGGTGAGGTGACGAGTATCTATGCACCACCAAATTATCTGTTAAACATGATCCCTTCCTCGTTTCCAATTTATTTGGTTCATGCTTTAATTGTCTTAGGCTCATTGATGTTTCTAGGACTACTTGGTTTTGTTAATTTGTTGTTAAGTCTTGTTGCAATTATTTTGGAAGAGTATTGGTTGTTTCCTTGATTTTGTTATGGTACATAAAGATTGAGCTGGATGACAACGTTACGATATTTACATATATTCTGGTTGGTTTCATTTTGGATACATCTTATGAGCTACACTGTATTCTGTTTACTATTGTTGAGATAAAAGTGTTGCGAAAGGCTTGGCCTGAATTGTGAAAGTTGTCATAAACAGATAAATTGATAAGATATGTCTGGTGGGAGCGGGTTGCATGCCGCAAAAGGAATGATAAGGGTGGACAGGTGGGATCGGGTTGCACGCCGCAATAGGAGTAATAAGGGTGATATATATATATATATATATAAGGAGAAGCAATAAGGGTGGATAGGTGGGAGCGGGTTGCACGCCGCAACAAGGAGCAATAAGGGAGGACACCTATGTTTTACTCATTTTCCAAAAAAAAGTTTGAACAATTACTGTTTTACTTTACTATTTTACGTATTTTACACTTACTTTTATTTTAAAAGTAAAAACTTGTGAAATTTTGGAAATCGATGTGAGAATTTGGTTACAACTGAGGCTTGGAAGAGGTGACTGAGTTATTTCATTTATTATTGCAGTTTATTTTTCTTGTTTGTGTAGTATTGTTTTCTTGCTTTATTATATATATACATATTGCTACATGTTAAGTTATAATTGCCCCGCCTTAGTCTCGTCACTACTTCGTCGAGGTTAGGCTCGGCATTTACTAAGTACATGGGGTCGGTTGTACTCATACTACACTCTGCACTCTTTTGTGCAGTTCCAGGTACCCGTCAGAGTTAGAAGATTTGAGTAGCTGTCATCCTTGCTCAGAGACACGAGGTAGATCTACTGGCGTACGCAGATTTCTGCAGTCTTCTCTTAATTTCATAGACACTATTTTATTTCATTCAAAATAGATACATAATTCTTTTAGCCCATTATTTGTAGTATTCTTAGTAGTTCGTGAATTATGACACCAAACCCTGGGTAGTTGTTTAATTAGCATTAGTTCGTGGTTTGTCTATTATTTTCGAATATCAAGCCTGATTGCTTTTATTGGAAAGTAGTAGATTCCGTGTTTGTTTGGATTTGTTATTCATGTATAACTAAAGTGGAAACGAAGTGACTAAATGAGTTCTAACGTTGGCTTTCCTAGCAAGTGTGGTGTTAGGCACCATTATGATCCCGAGGGTTGAGAATTTGGGTCGTGACCCATTGAGTCTTCGGCGAAAGTAGAGGCACGAGATCTTTTCAAAGGGATCTGACCCAAGAGTCGTTGAGTCTTCTGTTTTAATTTCTAGTAGTGTACACTAGTCTAGGAGCTAAAGGCTTGGAAGAACTAGAGGCTTGGTTTTTGGTTCGGAGAAGTTTCAGCATATCTTGAAGAATTCAATCATTCTTCTCATTTTCTCTTGCCAACTTAGTTCTGAGAGCATCTCTCTCAAACTCTACCGCAACCAACCGTTTCTTTAGCCTCTCAATCTCAGCATCCTTTGCCCCACTCTCCTGCACCAAGGCTCTGACCTTGCTATTGACTGGTGCTTTCTTGGATGAACCAGGTTCGTTAGGAGTGGCATGGACCTCATAGTCACAAAAAATGTGAAAGTAGTTCCAACAACTAAGGATTGGAGAACAAAGGTTGCAGTCACACCAATGAAGGATCAAGGACAATGTGGTAAGTGGTCTAGCCTTACATTATAACGATGAATTTAATTTTTTTACACTGACAATGTAAATAGTATTAATGATATCAATACAATCTAACATTTTGTAGCAAGTTGCTTAGCTTATTTTCCATATTAGTAGTTCCACTTAATATTAGCACTATACATGTAATTATACTTTAGGTGACGTGAGACTATCAGTCCACACTATCGTTAATTTGTGGTCCTCTAACATTTCTATTACAAAACAAACAGGGAGTTGTTGGGCATTTTCTGCGATAGCAGCAACAGAGGGGACAACCAAACTCTCAACAATAAAGTTGATCTCCTATCAGAACAAGAATTGGTGGACTGTGACAGAAAGAGTGAAGATCAAGGATGTGAAGGTGGTTACATGGAAGATGCATTCGAATTCATAGTGAAAAACAAAGGCATAACAACTGAAACAGCTTACTCACACAAAGCTGCTGACGGAAAATGCAACACAAAAAAGGAATCTTCCCATGTAGCAGATATCAAAGGCTACGAAAAGGTACCCAAAAACAATGAGAAATCACTTCTCAAACTTGTGGCAAATCAGCCAGTTCAGTCTCTATTGATGTTGGCGACTTCTCCTTCTAATTCTACACGAGTGGAGTTTTTACAGGCACGTGTGGAACGAAGCTAGATCATGGTTTTACAGCAGTCGGATATGGAAAAACTAAAGATGGGACTAAGAATTGGTTGATTAAGAACTCTTGGGGTTGTAGTTGGGGTGAAAATGGATATATAAGAATGGAACATGACATTGATGCTAAAGAAGGGCTATGTGGGATAGCCATGGATGCTTCTTATCCAACTGCTTACGTATACAACTAGATTATGAATAGTCAAATCACAGGCTTTATGTTTATTATTATTATTATTATTATTATTATTATTATTATTATTATTATTATTATTTCTGAAGATATTTTCAATGGTGTGCTAAATTTTACTTGATTATGTAAATGTGTTAAAGAAGCAAGTCTTGTGTGTGCATATGTTCCATTTGGAAGTGCTTCAAAAGCTTCATTCTCTGTATAAAGCTTGTGTTAAAAACTACATTATGAAGTACATTGTTCTGTTTGTGACAGTGCAAATAAACCAAGCTAGCCCTTTTTTAACATTAATCCTAAACTACAATCACCCAAAATCAGGTTAATATCATGCATTGTTTTTACTTGTGTAACAGCAAAATTACAAAGGGCAGAGCCAGCCCGGTACACTAAGCTCTCGCTATGCGCGGAGTTGAGGGAAGGGATGGCCACAAGGGTCTATTGTACGCAACCTTAAGCTGAATTGCTCAAAAATACAAATGACCGAGAGGTTAAATTGTCGGCGTCAGGTTATGACTGCTCACCGCCATGCCAGTGCACGCACTATGTGAATTCCACGTCAGAAGATAAAAAAAAATTCATCGTGTAAAAATGGAGTTTGATTTGTGTGAATTTTCTATTAAAAATTTTTGTATAAAGAAAAGAATTTTCTATAGTTTAGAACATGGGTAATCAGGCCTTTTTCTTTGACTGTGTGGAATAAGAGCGGAAAATAATTGACAGTTAAAATAATTAGAATATCACATTGAATACCCCTATAGCATAACCAATTACGGAAATATATTTTAAAATTGGCCACTTAACCCTAGCTTGTACAACAAAAATCATATCCAAAAATATTAACTTATATTAATATCTTCATTAGGGGAGTGGGCTTAAATATATAATTTTGAAATATAAGGGGTGTGTGTATGTGATCAAGTAAATTAAATAAGGTGAAGTCATAGATTAAAAATGAAATAAATGAAAAATTGAAAATACATACACATATATTAAAGACTTTTTCAGTATTTGTGTATTTATTATATAGGTGATTTTAGTATATAATTTTGAAATAAGTAACATTATTACAAATGCCTAGAACTTTGGAATTAAAAATTTCCTAATTCTTCCTAATCTGTTGCTTCCCGCCTATAGCCCAACCCTACGTATATAAGTAGCATCAAATCGGCAATATCTTTTCTACATTAAACCCTCAGCAGCTCCTTCAATTTGTTGTTCTTCATTCACCTTACCATATATTCTTGAAGAGTGTTGTTAGGGTTGAGTGAAAGTATTTTCTTTCAATTTCTTCCACTGAAAATAAAAAACCATGACTATCAGCAGTAATAATATTGCTCCAGTTCCAGTAGTAGGATTCAGGTTTCGACCCATTGATGAAGAGCTTATTCGATGTCTACTCAAATTCGTTTCTTTCAAGACTTTCTCATGTGATTATATTCGAGTTGAGGATATTTACGCGAATAAGAAGCCATGGGACATATTTGTAGGAGATGAGGATACAAAGGTTAACTATTTCTTTACTAAGTTGAAGAGAACAAAAGCGGGTGGTTCAAGGTTTAGTCGAGGGCTGATCGGAGGAGGCTATTGGAAAGGACTTGACAAACGCAAACCAGTGTTTCATGGGTCAACGTTGGTTGGGTTCAAGAAAAGTTTTCGGTATCAAGAAAAAGAGAAATTAGGTGGCGATCAAGGAATTGTTTGGAATATGAAAGAATATAGTCTTAATGACAACATACTAAAGGTGTTAAGAGAAAGAAATATAATTCAGCATGAGGACTATGTTTTGTGCTGCATTAAGCGTAAATTTGTTCATGCTAATGATGATAAGGAATTAGGAGATCATGTGGAAATTGCAACTCAAGAACATGATCTTGACTATGTTACAACTTCTTCTGAGGATCATGCGACGGATTTTCATGATTTGTGTCCTTCCAATCAATCTGAACATAATAATGTGTTTGATCATCAGTTGCAACAAGACCAAAACATTGTTGAACAATTGGTGAATGTCCAAGCGCCGAATATTGAAGAGACCAAAACTGCACAACCCCAGTTGCCCGATGAATCAATGGCTCAAGGAAGTCGTACTGCTATGGTTAATGAGGAAAACATTAATGCTAGATTTGTGTCTGATCAGTGGTCAATAGAGCAAGTGCACAACATTGAAGAGAGGGCACCTATCACTTTTACTGGTATGTTAACATCATCAGATTATTATGCAGAGCCATCAACATCAGCCTTTGTAATAAACGACGATGAGTGCTTCACAATGGAGGAATTATTGGGTTCTGATGATGATGTTATTGAAGTAGACTTATCTTGGATGCCCAATCACTAGTTATTCAGCATGTTGGTAATTAATTAAGAAAGAGACCAGAAGGAGATTTCATTAGTTATATACATATATATATATGTAAACAGAAGATGAATGGTTACTTTGTGAACATGAATGGGTGAAATTCTTTTATATGAAAAAAGTGAGTTTCATTTTGTTTGGGTTCCTAAATAAGTGATTCTATGCAGTGGAAGCTGGAAGATATTACCCAGAAGAAAGCTTAGAAGGATCAATTCTTTACTACTTTAAAGTGAGAATGTTTGTTTTTATGAATTAGCTCGATTGCTTCTTGTTATTATGATTCAAAGTTATCCATTAATAATTAGTACGTAGTTTGAAGTGTACAAAAAATTGATTTAGGTCTTCATTCCTCCTAGGCTAGTTCGTATTCAATACCTTAAATTTCTTGCTCTTTTGAATGTTAGGAAAATGTGATATTACAACGGCCTCATTCATGGCCACGGCTCAAACATCAAACATATTTTTTTAATTAAACCATCCACTCAGAATCTACACATGTAGGAGAGGGACATAGAACCTTTCCTCCTCAAAATTAGAGTAAGTGTTGGACATCTCCAACACCTTGCAAATTTGAAGATTCAAAAGAACTTCTAGTCTATGTGGGGATATCATCCAAGTCAAACGTAACTGCACGCATAATATACATGTAAAGCAAATAAATCTTCACCTGAATCACTTAAACAATTGTGCGAGTCACAGCAGCTGCTGCTGCCCTCTCAATATAATGCCCCTTGGATACTATCATTTTTTGTCATGTTTATAGTATCGATAGAGGTAATTTCGAGATAATGAAACTGAATTCTAACACTAGTAATTATTTTGAAAAAGAATCATGGTTTAGTAGATAATTTAGGTTGTCAAGTACGTAATCATTTACGTTTTCTCTCTAAAAATATTAACTAAACTTCCGTTAAGTATTCTAGAATTAGACACGTCCTCTTTTCAATCAATATATGTTTCGATCTTTCTCCAGTTTCTAGGAACTATATGCTAGATTTTGTTTGTTCAAGTTATTAGTACAAATCCGATTCATGTTAGTGACATCTCTTGGGAGAGGGTGGTGGAAGGGAGGATAAGGAGGGTGGTGTCCATACCGAAAAACCAGTTCGGATTTATGCCAGGTCGTTCTACTACGGAAGCTATCCACCTTATCAGGAGGTTGGTGGAAAAATATAGAGATAGGAAGAGGGATTTGCATATAGTGTTTATTGACCTAGACACTACTAGAAACACACGATTTTCCCATAGCGACATCAGTGGAAAACCGGTGGGAAAATCATGTTTTCCCACCGCGTTCCCATTGAAACAGATCACTAGGAAAACGCTTGGTGGGAAATCTCTTCCCAGAGAAAAGGTGGGAACTTTCCCACGGATTTCCCAGCGAAGTATTAATAGGAAAATTAATGAAGTTTCCCACCAATAATTAGTGGGAAATAGTATTAGTAATTTTTATTAATTTTAATACATTTAGCAAGGGAAGTGGTGGGAAAAATGCATGGGATCCAAAAATAAAGTATGAACTTTCCCACTACTAACCGTGGGAAATGTGCAAATTCTGGAAAATAAATTATGAACTTTCCCATCGATATTAGTGGCAAAAATGTAAATTTTGAAAAAAAAAAAGTATGAAATTTCCCACCAATATCAGTGGGAATATGCAAGTTCGGTAACTAAAGTGACAAACCTTCCCACAGATTCAGTGGGAAATCTGGAAATATTTTTTGTGCATAATGCTGCTTTTTATAGTGCACCACCTGCCAAACCAAAAAATACAACCACCAACAACCTAAATACAATTAAACATTCACATAAATTCAGCATCTTCTGATCTTTTTCATTATAAACCAAACAAAATTGAAAATACTAGAAACCAATAATGCAACTAAACATTGAAATAAGAAATTCAGCATTCAATCTTATCCAATTGATACATAATATTCAACATCCTAGTCCCTCTCAAAATCAAATTAATAAAAGAAACTACTTCTTAGTCTTGTTAGAGCGCGGTGGAGAACGTGGTAGAGATGCTACGAGGGAGTTTAGATGGGCCTTGAGGCTTTCAACGTCACTAGTGACAAGTGTAAATGCAGCATCCTTTCGCCTCATTTCTTCCTCCCTCCGCCTCTCCTCTTCCTCCCTCCGCCTATCTTCTTCCTCCCTTCGCTTTGCCTCCTCCTCCCGCGCAGCCTTCCCTGTGCATACAACTCAGTGATCTCTGCTATTCTTATATTCAATAGCTCAAACTCATCCTTATTAATCGAGGACCTTGAGGAAGATGAGCCACCATAAGACCGATGACTAGAACTAAACTGTGATCCAAGGTCGTAAACTCTTCCCTTATGTACGCCACCAGCCGCCTTAATCCACAAGTCCATATAATTCTCATGGGAAGGTTGGATTGGGTTTCCTTGATCATCAGTTGGTTGGCTTTGAATGAACTCCTCCAAGTATTGTTTGAATATTCTGCAAAAAAGTTACAACTATTATATGAACAAATTTAATTAATGAAAAATATTAAAAAGTAACTTGAAATCTTACATATGTTGTCTCGGCTCGTGGCTCGATCCAAGTTGTCTTTGTTCCATCCTTTAGCTTCTTCATATGTGTATACTCAAATACCTCATCTTGAGTAGCTGGTCTTTTTAAAAAAAAATCCTGTTAAATACATTATCAGTTACAACTTGGGAGTGGGAAGCAAGTGGTAAGAAAAGATCTCAACTACCAGATGATGTGAAAACCAAAACTGAAGGACCATACTGGGATTTGATGAAGAAAATTAAAGAATCAGAACCTTGGAGCTATGCCATGATTCACGACACTATCTATGATCTAGAGCCTAGTTATGCTAAGCTTTATCAAATAATCAAAGGTAAGAAACCATGGCTTATTGGTCCTTTGTTTCATTTTTCAAAGAGAGAAGAGGCAATTAGCAAGTCAAGAAACACTGCAGTTCAAGAGCGACACAACAACTTAAGTTGGCATGTTCCTAATGTAATTCTGCTTAATAAGTATGGTTCAGCTCCTGGCTTTGCCATTTCTATTGAACCACCGGATGTGGCTTGCTATAATACTTGTCGTTTTAATAAAAGTACTCATAGTACTATTAGTGTCATTTTAATCAGAGTAACCAGTTAAATTGTACTCATAGTACTATTAGTGCCAATTATATGCATATGTAAAATAAACCCGTTGGTTTATACGTCAGTATATACAATTATCTGCATATGTAAAATGATTTTCCACCAACGGACAGAACCATAAGCCAAGATCATAGCAACATATAAAGGAACAAGTAGCAACAAGATTTCTGTGCAAGTTCTTAGAATCTGTTGCTATTCTACTTATGTTCTCACTTGAGCATTTAAGACAGTAAACTTTAAAGCCTCTTGACTTTTTCTTCTCCTTTTTCTTTTACTTCCAAAAAAATCATAAACCAAAGAAGAAGAAGCACAAAGGACAAGATCAAGAAATGTGATCTTCTAACAAAGAAGAAGCAGCACAATGATGAATACAACTTTCAGCTCATGATAATGCTTATTGAATGAGGCCATATTTATGATCATTAATCGGCAGCTATAGTCTTCAACTTCTATATAATAACTTCCTACAGAGAGCATATATGAATTTGTCCTACTAACCTTATAAGTAAGTTAATTGTATAAACTAAGGACTAGATTAGTATAATAAACACATACCAATTTTCTTCGATGAGCCCCCATACTTATTGAACCTCCCGTGTGCACGGAGCCACCTTTGTCAGACAAACGGGCTGCCTTTGCCAATTCACTTTTCTTTTTAAATTCCTCAGAGTCCCAATACTCAATTAGTTTAATCCATATATCCTCAGTAATCCAACCTGGCATCTCTTTCTTACTTCGAGCTTCTCGAAGCATATCAGTCAACCTATCAGCACATTTCTTAAAAAAGACGCGTCGTACCTCTGCCTCACGTTCAACTAGCAAAGCACACTTCATCTGCAAATAATTAATTTGTTAGATTGGTTAAATATGAGTTAAAAAATGAAATAATTTATTTTATCCTAAGTTCATCAAACATCCTGTCCCTAATGTTCCATGGAACATCTGACCAGAACCTCCAAGATCCATGATAAAATGAACACATTGATTCAACCACAACTTTTGTAGCTTGAGTACAAGGATGAATCCTGCATTAAATTAAAGATGTTAGAAACCATATTTATAATTAATTAAAAAATAAACAAATAATACTTATCGAGCTTTATCGGGAACGATAATCAACCTCCCGAGATCATCTAACTTTCCGACATTTGGAGGATCCTGAGCATATATAGGAGGTTGTGTAACTGAATCACTATCAATGCATGGGGACGTCGCAGAGCTATCTAATCCAATATTTGGAGGATCCTGAGCATGTATAGATTCAGATGAAGGTATGAAAGGGTTCTTTGCAGGCCGACTAGAAGATGTGGGCATGCTAGGGGTAGAATAAGAGGGTATGCTAGGGGAAGATGATGAAGGAATAACGAGAGACGATGACGATTGAATTCCATGGGATGGAATGTTTGGAGTAGATGATGGGGGTATGGCAGGTCTAGGTGTAGGCATAGGTGGGCAAGCAGGTCTAGATGAAAAAGTCCCATTTATGTCTTGGGAAGACACATGATGATAGTAAGGGGCAGAGGACGGAGCAGTATACCCTAGGTGTGGTATAAAGTATAAGGGAGGTGGAACTGAAGACGGGCATGTAGGTGGAGGCACATGCGAACCAGAAGGTGCCACTGGTGGAGAGGTAGGGCGACGACCTAGTTTACGTGAAACTTGTTTCTTCTTCTTTGATTTACCTCCAACAGCCATCTGAATAATACAAGCACAAGAAAAAAATAGCATGTTAATTCTCTTAGCAACAAATTTAAAAGCATAATTACTACATAAGTTAGAAAAAACAAACATGTCAATTATCATCGTCGCTTGTTTCATTTTCATCATCCATTCTATCGCCATCGCTTGTTACATTTTCATCATCAGTTTCTTCCTCCTCGCTTGTTTCATTTTCATTAGAAAATTCTTCCTCCTCAATGAATTCATTTTCATCACCTGAATCTTTCTCCGCATTTTCCATATATGTCCCAATTTCATAATTGTGTTCAACTGATAGATCAACTTCTTCGTATATGCCTTCACTATGCAGCTCATATTCTAATTATTATCCACAATTTGTTGAACACTTGATATATCATTTGGTACGCTACAACTAGTGAATCCTCGACTTCCACTCTTTCAACTGGCTTAGTTTTAATAACTACCCACCATTCATTCTTATTTTTATACGTTGACGGATAAGGAGCGTAATACACTTGCTTCGCATTTTGTGCTATAACAAATGGATCATAGATTTCATACTCCTTCATGTGCTTAACTTCTACTATTTTTTATTGTGGGTGTACATTTGTACCTCTATTTGGTGTGGGATCAAACCACTTGCATCGAAAAAGTACCAATCTTTTCTTTGGCCAACCAACATACTCTATTTCTAAAATCTCCTGGACCACACCATAATAATCAATATCCCCACCTTGGTCACCATCACCACCTTTCACCCATATCCCGCTATTAATGGTTTTCTTTTTCTTAGACCATTCTTCCGTATGAAACTTGTATCCATTGACAAAATACATAGACATGATTTTGACTTGTGGGGTAGGTCCCCAAGCTATATCACGCAAAAAGGGATCACATATACCATTATTTGGATTATTAACCTATATAGAGTTGAAGAAAATCAATAAGTTAGAAAATCATATAGTGTGTAAATAATAAAAATTTTGTTACATATTAATTAACACTTACGTAATCTCTAAACCACTCTGAAAACCTAGGATAAACATCAGCATGGCCAAACTGACTCACAAAGTAACTGTCAGACATTTTACAATATTTATTAGTTAAAAGAAGAGTAGATTATGCACATAGGTCAATAGTATAATTCCAAACCTACTTGTAAAATTGTTGAACTTCGGGGCAATTCAGTAATACATGTGTTGTAGCCGATTTTTTTTCCTTATCAGTCCAACTTATTTTTTGAAGACTTCTCGGACCTCTACCCAATTGATTGAATATGGATATTGGGGGTGCCAAAGGATCATTATCGCCTTCATCATGCCGATTCGGCCTATTTCTCAAACATGGAACATGATTCTCAAAATAATACGAACAAAAATGAGAGGTTTCTCTAACTAGATACGCTTCACATATTGATCCCTCAATCTTGGCCTTTTGTTTCACGGTATGTTTACATTTGCCAATAATCCTGCATAGAACACTTTTAGATAGGAATTCTTTTTACCAAAATACATGAAGAGAAAATAATTAATGGTCATGACCTCTCGAAGGGATACATCCATCTACATTGAACCGGTCCTCCAAGTCGTTCCTCTTGTGCAAGGTGAATTGGGAGATGTTCCATTACATTGAAGAAACCACATGGAAAATTTTCCCTAGTTTATTTAAGATTAAAGGAATATTACTTTCAATGAAAATTAGGGTTTCGTCCCTTAATGTGTTAGAGAACAAGTCCTTAGAAAACAAGCTTATCTCTGTGATGTGTTTCCATATTCTCTCAGGCAATGAACTAGATGCAATAGGAATTAATGATTCCAAGAAAATGTGACAATCGTGGCTTTTCATATACATCAACTTTCCTTCTTTCATGTCAACACATCTGGATAAGTTTGACGCATACCCATCGGTCATCTTCAAATTCCTAACACAATCACAAATCTTTCGTTTATCATCCAGAGTGTATGTATAACTAGCCTTCGACTTCACCATCCTGTTATTTACTTCTTTTAGTTCTAATTCTCTTCGCCTGCAGTATTCTTGTAAATCTATCCTGGCTTTCAAGTTATCTTTTGTCTTGTTATTGTCATCCATAACAGTATTAAATAGGTTATCAAAAAAATTCTTCTCAATATGCATGACATCCAAATTATGCCGAAGAAGATTATGCTTCCAATATGGTAACTCCCAAAATATACTTTGTTTAGTCCAATTATGCTCAACGCCATAGTCATGTATTCTAGCCGATGGAGACTCCGTTACCTTAGGTAGATCTTTAACCCTCTCCCAAATTTTCTCACCTGACAAGATTGGTGGTGGCTCATCATAATCTGTTTGATTCTTCATAAACGCACTAGTATTTCTCCTGAACTCATGATCCATTAACAAGAACCACTGGTGACAGTCAAACCATGTGTTTTTACCTCCATGTCTCAAAGGGAATGCTTTTGTATCTTCCATAGAGTAGGGACAAGCTAACTTTCCAGCAGTCGACCACCCAGACAACATTCCATACGCAGGAAAATCATTAATAGTCCACATCAAAGGAGCACGCAATCTAAACTTTTGCTTAGTTGATATGTCGTATGTTTCAACACCTTCGTGCCACAATAATTTTAGATCATCAATTAACGGCTGCAAATATACATCAATTGAACCTTTTGGATTACTTGGACCCGGAACTATGCAAGTTAGGAACAAATAAGGACTTGTCATACACATTTCAGGTGGAAGATTATATGGCGTAACAAAGACAGGCCAACAAGAATATGGTGCAGTAGAGACAGAAAATGGAGTGAATCCATATGCACACAAACCCAACCTAACGTTTCTTGGTTCATTAGAGAAGTTTGGAAACATCCTATCAAAATGCTTCCACGCTTCTCCATCCGAAGGATGACACAAAATACCAAACAACCTTCTATTTCCATAGTGCCATCTCATATAAGGAGCAGAACTCATTGATGCATACATCCTCTTTAATCTAGGTATAATTGGTAAGTAATGCATCTTCTTAACTGCAACTTTCTTACCTTTGGCATTTGTGACTTCCTTAAAATGAGACAATCCACAAAATTTGCACGCTTCTAGAGCCGCATCATATTTATAATATAACATACAACCATTTTCACAACAATCAACTTTTGTTGAGGAAAGTCCTAACTTGGAAACCAATTTCTTTGCATTATAGTAATCCTTGGGTAAGTTAATACTCGGGCTAACTTCACTCATGAGCCCAATTATAGCATTCATGCCCGCTTGAGAAATATTCCAATCTGATTTAATAGTTAGTAATCTAACTGCAACAGACAACTCAGAATGCATTGAGCCTTCATAGAGTGGACGACTAGTCGACTCTAATGATTCATAGAAGCGCTTTGCCTCATCATTGGGAGGCTCAACAACATTTTGTTGGGATTGAACCCCTGGGTAAAAACCAAAAGCATCTGACACCATTTCATGTAATCGAGAATTTTCAACATTATTCTCCATTTGTGTACTTCTCTCACCACTAACTAGATTATGAAAATGAACATCACCAACACTACAATAGTTCTCTCCATGAACAGTCCACACATAATAATTTTTCCTAAACCACTTGCTATAAAGATGGACTTTAACATTTTTCGGTTGCAACAACTTTGTACACTTGCATTTCACACAAGGACACCTAATTGTTCCTTCGTTACGAAATTCAGGAAGTGTTTTTGCATGAGCAATAAATCCTTTAACACCTTCAACAAACTATTCCTTTAATCCACAACGATTAGGATGATTCCTATCGTACATCCATCTACGATGTTCACGTTCCATCTAGTACACAAATACACACAAACAAATGAACAGAATTAGAACAATTTATTCGTTTCAATTTAGTTTACAATTAATCTTGAATAGTATACCTTAAAGAACTCACTTAGTTTATAGTTAATTATGAATAGTATACCTTAAAGAACTCACTTTTATTCGTCTTTTTATAAGTCAAGAAAAGGCTATGGTTCTAGATCAAATTACTATGAATGAAAAGTACTTTTTCATAGAAATGCTCTTATTAAGTTCTTGAAATCAATTTAAAAAATCAAACCAAGATTCTAACACATTCGCTATCATCCATAAATAAATTTAAACTTGGAGGATAGATATAACATTCACAATAAAGAATTTTTTTTATCAAGGTAAAAGAAATATAAATTCATGTAGTTGTTCTAGCAATTTAACAGCTTAACTTACATTTAACAACTGAAATCAACTTAGAGATTAGCAAATGATGTTACCTCAAGGCTTATAACCTGCTTTTATCTTCTTTCACACTTTTGTTTCTTCACTTCCTGGTCATTTAAAAAAGACTAGAAACTAGTAAGCATATATTCCATGAAAATTATTTGGAGAAATAGCTATTAATGCACAAGGATAGAAAAACAACTTTACTATGAAGAACAGCGAAATTCCATGAAGAACATGGTAAAGAAAAGATGACAAAATATGCAAAAATGATAAGCGATTCCAATTTTTGCCAGCCTTAACAATTTATCAGGAAAAAGAAACATCCAAACATTTATAATTTTCAACAAAAATCTGAACTTTACTCCATGAAAGCACTTTTTATCCTCAGCTTTGTAAAAAATCATTAATCTATCCATCTATTTACTCTTCAGAAACCACTGACCTTTGCTCAATAGCACCTTTCACCTTAAATTACTACCAACAAGACAAATTTACACATTATGAAACAAAAATCTACCAAACTACCCCATTTTATTGAGAGTGCATCTAATCTAACTAAAGAAAACCAAACAAAAATTCACAATTTAAATTTAAAAAGTCATATTTTTCACAAACAATCAACTTAATCCACAATGCCAAATCATCCCTCACTTAATTCACACACACACAAAAAACAGAAATCTCAATTGAAAAAGATTACAAACAAATTTTTACTATATAATGGGATGATTTGCACTTCCCTCTCTCTAGATTTTCAGGCATGGAGGAACCCTAGATTTTTAAGAATTTAGGGTAAAATCAGAAAAGGAAGAAAGAAAGGAGGGGGAGGGAGCGAGCAAGCGAGCGAGAGAGAGGGGGGGTTGGGTCTTACCGATTTTGCATGAACTTAGTGAAAGCTTGAGTTCTGAAAATTGGGGGAAATATCGGTCTGCCAAGGGAAAGAGAAAGAGAATAATGAGATTGCAAAAGAGAAGAAAAAAAAGGTATACCTAATGTAATAGAAAATACTTTCCCACTGAATCGCTGGGAAATTTGTGTGGGAATTGTCTTCTATAAGTTCAAATTTTTTGGTGAATAATTTTATTGTGGCGGTGAAATAATTTTAAACTCGCGGGTTTTTGGACCAAATACAACAGTTCAAAATTTTGAGCTTCCCACTACATCAGTGGGAATATTAAAATTATTTTTTATTTTAGGTTCCCACCGTTTCCATGGGTAGATTTTAATAAATTTATTTTTAATGACCTTCCCACTGTTTCGGTGGGAAACAAATTACGCGCATTTTTGCGCCAATTTATTCCCACCTATAGTCAGTGGGAACGTTTTTAAGAAAAAGGTAAAAGAAAACTTTTTCATTTCCCACTGAATGTTTTTACATTTCAGTGGGAACTGCTAGTGATAATATATTTGTGGGAAATTTCCCTGGAAAATTTGCAGTTTTCTAGTAGTGTGGAGAAGGCGTATGACAAGGTCCCCAGGGACGTCCTTTGGAGGTGTCTGGAGGTGAAAGGTATGCCGGTGGCTTACATTAGGGCGATAAATGATACGTATGATGGAGTTACGACTAGGAATAGAACTGTGGGAGGTGACTCGGAGCCTTTTCCGGTGGTTGTGAGATTACACCAAGGATCTGCGCTCGGCGCATTCTTATTTTCCCTATCGATGGACGCACTGACACAACATTTTCAAGGAGAGGTGCCATGGTGTATGTTGTTCGCTGATGTATAGTTCTGATTGATGAGACAAGAGGCGGCGTTAATGGGAGACTGGAGGTATGGAGGCAGGCCCTAGAGTCTAAAGGTTTCAAGTTGAGTAGGACTAAGACGGAATATGTGGAATGTAAGTTAAGCGACATGACGGGGGAAGCGTATTTGGAAGTCAGGCTTGACTCACAGGTCATCCTCAAAAGAGAAAGTTTTAAATACTTAGGGTCAATTATCCAGGGAGAAGGGAAGATCGACGGGGATGTTACACACTGTATTGGGGTGGGGTGAATGAAATGGAGGTTAGCATCTTGAGTCCTGTGTTACAAGAATGTGCCACCGAGTGTCTCCCCGAAACAGCCTCTCTATCCCCTCTGGGTAAGGGTAAGGTCTGCATACACTCTACCCTCCCCAGACTCCACTGATAAGATTTTACTGGGTTATTGTTGTTGTTAGCGACATCTCTTATATGGTATTTATGCACTTCTTTTTAATTGTAGTAACATCACAAAGTTGTTTTAATAAAGTATCATTAGGATGTGTTAATATTTTTGTTATTTTTGTTTCTCTATCGACGTTGTGTTCAAACTTAGCTATGAGTTTGTAATATTCCCACTTGGTGATTAATAAAATATTAGTTACCCTTAGGCTAGCTATGAGTTTGTAATGTTCCCACTTTGTGATTAATAAAAATAAAAATATTAGTTAGTCGAAAAAAGTACACATCATAGATAATAGGGAATCTTACGGAAATGTCTCGAAATTTTTAACTTATAAATATTTAGCTATTAATCATAGACTTAACAAAACTAGACAACCACATATAAAAATTGAAAACCCAAATAAATAAGGAGTCTTTCTCTCCAAAAATTACATGCAAAGATCTTCTTTTATACTTTTATATGGGATCAACAATATTAGATGTAAGATGAAAAAGAAATTTCATGGATGAGGCAGGAAACAAGGTGATGAAAGAAAATCTCATATATATATATATATATATATATATGAGATTTT
>ML290327.1:28649-42659 GCA_005239495.1 Nicotiana undulata | reverse complement strand
ATATATATATATATATATATATGATTCCAAAAATCTAATAAAAAAGGGACCATTTCTAATGGGTATGGTTGAAATTCATTGAAAACATATAGATAAGTCAGTATACAAATTTTGAGGTAGATTGACGGTGATGTGGATTGATTTGGTATCAAAATTTTTAGTTAAAATCGAATTCCAAAAATTCTTTTGCGACACAGATATAACGTATGTATCTCACACATAGATATACATGGATATACATGTGATATACATTTCATACAAATATAATACATATGTGATACACATATGATACACAGTGTTGATACACATATTCGTCTTTTTTCATGTTCATCTTCTTATTCGAATTTTCAACTCAAACCACCTCAAAATTCTACCAAATCGTCTTTAAACTAAGATTTAAACTCTTTGAAATGTATCCAATCTATTCGAACAACACCACTCAAAATAAAGCAAACATTTGACCTTTTTGGCTATAAATAGCTAAATGGCTAATAATGATATTATTTTATGTTTTGACTAATTGTTTACTTATGAACTAAAATAATGATAATTTTCCAAGATAATATTCTTAGTGGCATAATTGTTTGTGATATATAACAATAAAAATGCATTGCATGTATATGATTTATTGAAATACTGGGGACATCTGAACATATAATATTTATAAATTTTTGTAGGTGGCACATATACTTTAATTTTATCTCAACTACAGGTTAACAATTGGGATTACTGAGACTTATGGTTTTCAACTTCATTATTTTCATTAAAGGGGTCAAATTTAGAAGTCTAGTGATAAGGGAAGATGTTTGCTCTCGGCGCACGTTAAGCAGTTATAGCTAACATGCACAGATAGTATGACAACTCCGACTATGACCACTGCTATTACGCCGGCGACGACCTCTGTCACACCAGTCACCACTGGACCAGTACATGCAAAGCCACTAACATTTGGAAGTTTTCATCCAATTCAGTTTTAAACGATCTGTGAGGACCCAGCTGAAGGAGAAGGTCATAAGCAGCAGATCTTAGCTGGAAAATGAGTTGTACGAAGGACAGGAAAAGAGGTTCCTCGTCGTCTTCAGTTCTCTGACCTAGAAGGTTCTACAGGTCAAACGCTACATAAGTCAGCTAGATCCCAGATCTCAGAATTGAAGCAGGAACCAATGGAACAGGAACATGCAGAGGAGAAAAGGTATAAGCGGAATCAAAGTTCTCAAATAGGGAAAACTCTTACATATGTTCCACCAGATATATAAGGAGAAACAATTGTAGTGACAGTTGTAGAGGAAGATATCAAAGAACAACAGAACTACTGGAATAATTCTCTAATTGGATATGTTTTGGGAGAGAATCTGTATTTCAAGTCCATGGAGAATTATGTTGATAATGTGTGGGATTTTGTTAGCACTCCAAAATTTCTCTACCATGATGATGGATATTACATTTTCAGGTTTAATTCAATTGATGATAGAGATAAAGTTATGCAATTAGATCCTTACACTTTTCATAATAAGCCTTTTATTCTGAAAAATTGGACGATTGACTTTGTCTTTAATCCTGAGTGCTTGAATGTGATTCCACTTTGGGTGAGATTCCCAAACTTACCAGTGGGATATTGGTCAGCTGAAGTTTTGAGCAAATTAGCGAGTGTGGTGGGAAAACCAATGTATACTGATCAATACACTGCTGAAATGGAGAGGATGTCGTTTGCTAGAGTATTGGTTGAGACAAACATAGCTCATCCTTTGCCTAATGAGGTTGAAATTCATACACCAAGAGGTATAATTCATCAAAATATAGAGTATGACTGGAAGCCTAAGTTTTGTCTGGATTGTTCAAAGATAGGACACACTACTGAGGAGTGCAGGCAGAATAAAGATCATGAGGCAAATGGATTTGTGGAACAGAACAGACGGAAGAGGAGAGCTAAGAGAAGGAAGAAGGTGGATGTTAAATGGGTAGAAAAAGGAACAATTGCATCAGTAGAGGAGCAAACTGTTGCTAACACAAAGGAGAATACAACAAAAGAAAATGTAGAAGACAAAGGGGACAAACTGTATAGTAATGAATTCCCAACTCTATCTGAGGCAACAATGAGTAATAAAAGACCTGATAAAAGAGTAATGGTGGATACTGTGGAGGAACAATGATGTTCAACTAGTTAAATTGGCACCACAAATAGGTTTGGTATTATGAATATGGGTGGTTTGGAGAATGATACTGGGCAGGGTGGACTAGACCATCCTCCAACAATATGATAGTGAGTACTTGGAATATAAGAGGGCTGAATAGGCCCTTTAAGCAGAAAGAGTTGATGCTCTTTCCGAGGAAGTACAAAGTGGAGATAGTGGGAATAATAGAAACAAGGGTGAAAGAGAACAAGGAAAAAAGAATAGCTCAAAAGGTAATTAAGGACTGGAAAGTACAATTTAATTACAACTGTGCATATAATGGAAGAATTTGGCTAGCTTGGAAAACTCATATACAGATTCAAGTTCTTACTGTTGATGCACAATTTATACACTGTAAAGTGATAGATCAAGGAAGTCAGACGGAATGGTTGTTTATTGTTGTGTATGCCTATAATGATCTGAGATCAAAGAAACAACTATGGGACAAGCTGAGAGGTATTGGATCCAGTATTACTAGTGAATGGCTAATCAATGAGTATTAATTAATAGTTTACAAATGGATGATAGAATTGGTGCTCGGACAGAAGTGCAAGATTTTAAGGAGTTCTTAGATAATATGCAACTTACTCCTTTGAAGAGCACATGTTGGTATTATACATGGTGCAACAAAAGGGATGAAAATGCAAGGGTGTATAGCAAGATAGATTGGGCATTTGGGAATTTAAACTGGATGTTGACAAATGGGCACATAGAAGCAGAATATTTGAATCCGGAAGTGTCAGATCACACTCCTATTCTGATGAATTGTACATATGGTGTGAGACGGAAATGCGTACATCCAAAACCTTTTAGATTGTATCATAATGTACTTCATCATCCTGAGTTTAATGGGATAGTGAAAGACATATGGATGCAGAATGAGAGGGTGATTGGTGGAACTAGAACTTGGTGTAAATTAAGAAGGTTGAAGGAGGCTTTGAAGAGTTTAAAAAGATACATGGCATCTTATCAGCAAAAGCTGGGTCAAGCAAAGAAAATGCTAGAATTGGTTCAACATCAATTGTCTATGCAACCATTAAGACAAGATCTAATAGACCAAGAAAAGGAAGTTCTGATTGAAATTGAAAAATGGAGCAGTATTGAGGAACGGGTGTTAAGGCAGAAATATAAAGCTATATGGATAAAAACAAGGAGATGCAAACACCAAATACTTCCATGCCCAATTGAAGTTACGCACTAACACTAATAATATTGTTTCCATTCATGATGATGCAGGTATTAAACTTACTGATCCTAAGAAGATAGAGGAACAATTTCTGGAATTCTTTAAGAAATTGATGGGAGAGGCATCCACAAAACATCCTTGTCCAGATGCTGAGGTGATTAAACAAGGACCATGTCTCACAAGATGTCTACAGTTGGAGTTAATCAAAGAGGTCACTATTGAGGAGATAAAGGAAACTATCAAGAGTATGCCAACAGACAAAGCTCCTGGGGTTGATGGTTGCCCAGTAGAATTTTTCACACAACAATGGGAGATGATTAAGGAAGATGTGATAGCTGATGTACATGAATTCTTTACTATTGGGAAGCTACCAAAGGCCATCAACAACACTGCTATTACTTTAATACCTAAAGTTCCTAATCCTACACAGGTGAAGGACTTTAGGTCAATAGCTTGTTGCACAACTATGTACAAGATCATTACAAAGATCATTACTGGCAGGTTAAAAGCAGTTATGAATTACATAGTAGGAGATTCTCAGTCAACATTTATTGAGGGCAGGAACATAACGGATAACATTTTGTTCACTCATAAATTGTTCAAAGGTTACACTAGGAAGGGAATGTCTGCAAGATGTATCCTAAAGGTGGACCTTAGGAAAGCATATGACACCTTAGACTTGTTCTGCTTGAAAAGAGTACTCATAGACCTGGGCTTTCCACAGAAATTCATATGTTGGATTATGGAGTGTAAATCAAATGTGTCATACTCTCTGAATCTAAATGGAGGTCTCACTAAACCTTTTGAAGGAAAGAGGGGGATAAGGCAAGGTGACCCTATGTCACCTCACTTATTTGTGATTGCAATAGAATATTTACAAAGGGAGTTCAACCAACTGGTCTTAAATAGGAAGTTTCACTTTCATCCCAGATGTAAAAGGATAAGTGTTATGCATGTTTGCTTTGCAGATGACTTGTTAATATTTTGCAGAGCTGATTTGGACTCTATTAAATTACTGCAGAAGGCTTTTTTACAGTTCAAAAGCATCAGGGCTTCAAGCAAGTCCAGAAAAGAGTTCAGTATACATAGTAGGCACAAATGAGAGGATGGAGCAACTGATTTTGCAGGAGTTGGGGTATAATGAAGGAAGATTGCCATTCAAATATTTAGGAGTTCCTTTAGCTCCTAAAAAGCTATCTATTCAACAATGCTGGCCATTAGTTGAGAAGATCACTGCAAGAATAAGTTGTTGGACATCAAAGTTCTTATCATACTATGGAAGATTACAACTCATCAAGTCAGTTATCGTTGGGATGCAGTCCTATTCGGCTCAGATTTTCTTGTTGCCAAAGAAGATAGCCAAGATGATTGAAGCAATATGCAGGACTTATTTGTGGACAGGGCAAGTAGATATATCAAAAAGGGCCCTAGTAGCCTGGGACAGAATCGGTTTACCACAAGCACTAGGAGGGTTGAATGTGATTAACCTATGTAGATGGAACAAAGATGCAATAGTGAAACACTTGTGGGAAATTACAATGAAAAAAAACTGCTTATGGATAAGGTGGATTCATGCTTATTACATAAAGAATAGGTGTATTGACAGTATGCCTATACCTAAGAGTGTTGCTTGGGTATTAAGGAAGATAATTGAACAAAGGGAGTTTTTATTAAGCTTGCAAAGTTTGCATGGGACTGTACAAGAAAGATTGCAGACTTTACAAAAACCAAATGGTAAGTTTGGCATTCAGAAACTTTACAATTTGCAAACTCCTCAGAGTCAGAAGGTCTCTTGGAAAAGCCTGATACTTCACCCTCATATGCATCCCAGACACAAATTCAATTTGTGGTTAGCTATACAAAGAAGATTACCTACAGTAGATAGGTTATAGAAGATTGGTATCCAAGTGACCCAAACAAGTGCATTTTGTGGTCAGGCAGATGAGGTGTTTGAACATTCATTCTTCGAATGTTCATACACCAATGCTATATGGAAGAGGCTGCTAAACTGGATGGCATCCAAAGACAAATTCAAACATGGGAGGAAGAGATACAATGGGTAGTGAATCATGCAAAGAAGAAGAAAGGAATCAACAACATAATTGTAGCAGTATTCAGCATGATGGTGTACAACTTATGGAGAGATAAGAACATGCTCAGATTCCAAAATGGTCGATCCTCAGCTGAACAAATATACAGAGAAATCACTACATATGTCCATATCAAAAGTCATATTCACAACAATTGGAGAGGATACATGGATGATTTGAATAGATTTCCATAGATAGTTATATTGTTAGTGTATGTTTTTGTTTAAGTTCTGCATAGACACATTTCGCATAGTTATATGTAGTAGCTACTAGAACTGCTTCAGCATTTTTAGTAATACTTGTATAGGATGAAGTAGTTATAGTAGTTTGTTTTTTTAAGTCAGTATAGTCTAAGGAATGAAACGGAGCTGGTCAGCAGTTTCGACTATGTAAAGTTCAATTTTGATAAATGGAAAGAGACAGTTTATCGGAAAAAAAATAAAGGGGTCAAATTTTCTCACTCTTATATCAACCATGATATATAGTACTTTCTTTGTCTTAATTTATGTGATACGTTGTTCCTTTTAACCTGTTTAAAAGAGAATATTACCTTTTTATATTTAAAAATAGTTTAACCTTAATATTTTTATTTTACGCTAGATAATATGATTACTAGCTATATATGTGTCTATGACTTATATAAACAACAAGTATCAAAAGTATTTTTTTCTTTCCTAAGCGTCGTATACAGTCAAACAATATCACATATAAAAATAAAAATACCAACTTGTCACGACCCCAATTTTTCACTTTAGGATGTCGTGATGGCACCTAGACTCTAAGACTAAGTATCCTAACATTCATTGAGAGCTTAACAGAAAGAACAAACTGAGATAATAAATAAACGGATAAAGCTCATAATAACTCCAAACGGAACATCAGTAACAAAATTTCCAAAACCGGTGGAACTGAGTCATAAGCTCTAAAGAATGTACTTAAATCTTTAATACTACATTTTCTGATAATAGGACAAACAATAGTAAAGAAAATAACAGAAGGTGACTGAGCCTTCCGAGTATCGAGCAGGTGTACCTTAAAGTCTCTAGAAGTAACTGAACGATCACTGGTGACCACAAGCAAATGTACCTGGATCTGCAAAATAATGTGCAGAAACGTAGCATGAGTACACCACAACGATACCTAGTAAATATTAAGCCTAACATCGCTAGAGTAGTGACAAGGTCAGATCAAGACACCTACAAAGACAGAAAACTAAACAGAAGATAATATAGGCCAATAACGAAACGTGGAGAAATGAATAATAACAAAGTCGTACAATAATGTAAGCTAACAATAGAATTTAAGGCAATAAAAGTCAAAGAGGAACCAACACATGATAAGAATAACAATTAATCAACCAACAAGCCTTTTTAACATAGAATGCACAACGAGAATCACAACCAAGGTGCCACGCCTCATATTCATATATCACAATCTCAACCACAATCTCTTTTTATATCCCCGCCTGAGTCTTACATTTAGATGTTTTTCAAAATATTTTTTTCGAAATAGCTACACGCGCTTTATCCCCCTTATCTCGCTGCATGACTTCAAGTAATTCCCTTACTAGAAACATCACCCTTATGTCGCCTCATGGACATCAACCACTATCCTTATACCGCACAACACAATAACAACTTGTACCACATGTGCCCATATGACACAACTGAAATCGATAATACCAATATTTCCATAACGTATAGCCCATGACTCAACTACAATGTGAACAAGAATCTCAATGATAAAAAAAGAATGAGAAATACTCAACAACAAAAGATATCTTAATAATAAACAACTTTAATCTCAATGTGTTAATTACTTTCATAACTTCAACTTCAATAACTCAACCCACGAAATGACAACTTCAATTAAGAGTAATTCAACATAAAAGAGATAACAAAACAATGAAAGAGGTAATACCTTCAACTAGGGCTGGCATGTGGGTCGGGCCCGGTCCTAAACGGGCTTCGTGGGCCGGTCCTAAGTGGGCCAGACCTAAGTGGACACGGGCTTTGTGGGCCGACCTTAAGTGGTCCAGGGCTTCATGGACTTTTTGTGGGAACCAGCGCGGGATCGGGACCACGAACTAATGGTCCCGGGCTAAGTCGGTCGATCCCGGGCCTATGTGGGCCCAAGCGGGCGAAAGTGGGCCCCACAAATACTTTTTTTTTTAAAATGTTTTTTATAGAAGTTAGAGCAAAAAAGATGGTATAAAAATATCTAAGGAAATTCCTTGTAATTATATTATAGAATTGTGACCTAAATTATTTAATTCAAATTTAAAAACAAAATATTGAAAAGAAATATTCAAACAATGCCTTATAGTTTTATTATAGCATTAACAAAACATGGAAATATCTTTCTTACTCTTCCTCCCCCTTATGTAATAAGCATAGCAAGGTGCTAATATCACCATTGAGAAGAAAAAGAGACTAATCAAGATGTGCCAAAATACAAGCTACATATTAATTTACTTGGTATCTCTTTGATCACGCTCAACTATGTCTACTAAAAGACTAAGAGGGCGTTGTAAATATAATCCGGGGTATTATGCCTAGAGTCGAATCCCACAGGGAATTAACATATCAAATGTCGTCTTTAGATTACTAGATTCTCATTAGTCAACTTTCTCAAACTTTGTGAATATCACTTGGTGTTGTTTATACTACTACAGCTGAACATAAATAATAAACTAAAGATTAACTAACAATAAGGTGTAAATAATAATGATAAAGGTCTAAGGTTATGGTTTTTCTCGTTGGTAAAATTCCTTCTTGTGAACTTCCTATAGTTTTGACTTAGTTGTCTCTATCGATCATGAACACTCCAGTTATCATAAATCTCTCTCAAGTAATTATGATAATTTACTAGACGCACTTTCTTAAGTTACACTAGCTAGATTGCATTACAGTTCACTTTAGATTGCACCCGAGGTATCGTTATCTCTAATCCAACTTCTAAACCCTCGGTTATGACTCTCGCCTATACTCCGGGAGTGGTGTTGTTCAAACAATTAACTAAATATGCACTCTTTCTCAAGTAGATACATAATAAATAGAAACAGCTAATTGAGGGCCCTTCAATCAACTACAACAAGAACGTAGTTGAACAAATAGAGATTAACAACCAAACAAAATATCACAATTAGTTCATCCCCAACGGGTTCCACCAACAACCTTAGATTAGAAAATTTAGCTACTCATGCTCAAGAACAATAAAAACCCAAAAGAATTCATAATGCTCAAAATAAAGATTAAAGGAAGAAAATATAAAACTCTAATGGTTTCTTGTCTTCTCACAATGAGTCTTGCCTCCTACTTGAGTCTAAAAACAAGAATATCATTCTCTTGGGCGGATTTACAATGTTTAAATAGGGTTTGACAATTTATTCCCGTGTTTTGCACTTAAGTCCTTCAGTTTTTCAGGTCTGCCAGCTTTCGCCCGCGGTCGCGGCAGGAACGCGGCGCGACCGCAGTGGAACACGCTTTCTGCTTCCAGTGATTCCGCCCACCGCGCTCCAGCCGCAGTCGATCGCGGTCGCAGTGGGCTATTTTCCAGCAACATTAGCCTTTTTCTTGTGCTATTTTCATGGGTTCTTCTCGATTGGCCTAAAACTCCCTTAATTGACCCCAAATTGCTCCAAAGTATCTTCCATCAAAGAGTACATCATGCAAAGCATAAAAACACTAACCAGAGTATTTTGTTATCAATATTCACATTAAAAACATAATAAAGTATGGTTCATTAGGGGTGAAAATATAGTCTAATTCACCTATTATCACTCTTACAAATTTTATAAATCCTTCAAGGTCCGGAGGAATTTCTGTCGGTGGTGGCGGAAAAGAAGCTTGGTCATCACAGCTTCCGGGCAAAGCAGCATCCTCCGCAAGTTCAACTAGCATTTCTTCGTAAGCTTCGTCTACCTCTGGTTGTGATTCAGCAAGTCCAAACTTTCTTCTTTCCGAACGGATCCAATCTCTGAAAAGTACTGATTTTTCCAAGTTCTCCTTCATAGACGTTCTATAATCACCGAGTTGAAGTCTTGCTTGACTGAAAGCGCTCTTTGATGCCACTGTTGAAGCTTGTATAGTTAAAATGTCTCGGGCCATCCTTGAAAGAATCAAAAAGTATTTTTCTTTGTCCTTCCACCATTCCAAAATATTAAAGGAGCCGTCGGGATTCACTTCCTCAATTCCCTGTGATAAATAAACTTCAATCTCATTTAGTTGTGAAAAATCACTAGTACTAGAACCATGAGAATCCCAGTGACAATTATTGCTTTCTTTCATTCTACATTGTGGTTAGTCAACTAATACTTCTGTTAGTCGACTAATTTTTAAATAGCCAACAATTCACCCCCCCTGCACTTTCAATTGGTATCAGAGCAAGGCTCACAATCTTTGCTTAACCGCTAGTGAGGAAAAGATCATGTGATCTAACACTGTTGTTGATGCTCTATTTCAAGAAGGAACCTCTCAGGTTCGACCTCCCAACTTCAACGCTCAACACTTCTCTCACTGGAAAGTGCGTATGGAAACTTATACTATGTCATATGACATTAAAGTATGGCGTGTGAAAAAAAAGAAAATCTTCCAATCCCTCCTAAGAAGGATGCAAACGGACAAGTCATCATATCAACTGATCCTCTTGACTTGGATGATTACACTGATGAACAAGTTGTTGTTATAACCGTTAATACAAAAGAAAAAAATCTACTATACAATGCTATCAGTGGAGAAAAATATGAAAAGATATCAAGTTGTGAAACTGCCAAAGAAATGTGGGACAAACTGGAGGTCACTTACCAAGGAACCAATAAAGTGAAAGAAACTAGGATAAATCTCCTGGTTTAGGACCTATGCGTTATTTCAAATGTAGGATGGAGAATCTGTAGAAGAAATATTTTCCAGGTTCAGCAAAATTCTTGGAGATCTCAAGTCGTTTGGTAGACCTATAAAAAGTGGCGAACATGTTAGAAAGATCCTCAGAAGTTTACCTACTATATGGCAGCCAAAGGTCATTGCCTTTGAATGTCAAGATCCGGACAAAATTTCATATGATGAACTCAGAGGTGATCTAATTGCTTTAGAGAAAACTCACCTGGATAGACAAATTCAAGAGAAGAAGAAAATAGTTGCGTTCAAGGCAACTGTTGCTGAACCAAAAACGTAAGAGGAGGAAGAAGGGGGGGGAACAAGATGAAAACATTGCAATGCTCTCTCAAAGCGTAACTAGCATGATGAGAGAAAACGGGAATAGCAGAAGAGGGAAGCCTCAGGAAAGGAAGGATAAACAATGAAGTTGATAAAAATGATGGAAGGTGCTACGAATGTGGAAAGTTTGGTCATATTCAAGCTGACTGTCCTAAACTAAAGAAGAAACTCAGCAGAAACATGCAGAAGAAGAAACCTTTGGATCTTGGAGTGATGAGGAAAAGCCTGATCACGAGGAAATTGCTAACATATGTTTCATGGCCATAAATGAAAAGGAAGATTTAGGAGAACTTGGACTAATGGCAGAAAACAATGATGAGGAAGACAACTCAAGAGAACTTTGTCACATGGCAGATGAAGGAACTAGTAAGGTACGTACTCCTTTATTCCCTAATTGTTATGAACTTCAAGAATTTGTTGATATTGCTCTTGCAGATATAGAAAGAGTAGTAAATGAGCTCAGAAGTATCAAGAGAGAAAAGAAAGACTGACCTTGAAACTAGAAGTATGCAAAATTTAGCGTGATATGCTACAGGATAAAGTAAACGAACTTAAGCTTCAATTGAATGGCTTGAACAAAACCACGAGTCATGGCCTAGTCAAGTCAAATCAGACTGCTCATCACAATAAAAAAATTCATGCTTGTTCTTTTTGTGGTAAAAATTGCCATAGTACTAACAATTGCAGGAACAAAATTAGAGCTGAAAGAGGTGCTGGTAACTCTAATAATTCATCTTGCTTATATTGTGATAAAATAGGTCACACCTCAAATCATTGCATGTTTAAAGATAACAGGAGATGGGTCATGAGACCTAAATCTTAAAATCAAACTAACACTCAGCATTCTATCCATTCAAGACCCAAGCAAGCTTGGGTACCTAAAAATAAGTAATCTTGTTTTGCAGGAACACCGCAAGAAGAACCAAAAAGGAAAATGGCATCTCGACAACGTGTGTTCCAGACATATGACGGGTGATAAACAACTATTCAAATCAGTCACTAAGCTAGATGGAGGAACAATTACTTTTGGAGACAAATCCAAGGGAAATGTAATTGGTGTTGGAAAAGTTCCTTTAAGTTCAACATGTGATGTAGATGAAGTCTACATGGTTGATGAACTTGGCTATAATCTTCTCAGCATCAATCAACTATGTGACAACGATTATGAGGTTCGATTTAAGAAACATGGCTGGTTTAGTGAATACTAATCAGGTAAAATCATTCTTTCAGGTAATAGAGACAGAAATGTCCTATCAAAAACTTCAAATATTTTAGGGATCAAATTTTTCTTACTTCCATGATTGAAGATACCAGGGTTTGGCATAGAAAACTTGTCCATGCAAGCATGCATACTATTCAAAAACTGTCCAACCATGATCTTGTTATTGGTCTCCCAAAACTGGATTTTTCAAAAGATCATATATGTGATGCATGTCAACTAGGAAAACAAACTCGCTCTTCTTTCAAAGTCAAAAACATTGTTTCTACCTCTAAACCCCTTCAATTGTTGCATATATATTTATTTGATCCTACTAGAACTTCTAGCATAGGAGGTAAGAAATATTCATTTGTTATTGTAGATGATTTCTGTGATGACCCAAAAGGTCATCCTAAGTAATTCTAGCTAAATATGTGTTTCGAGGCCCCAAAATCCTCCGTTAATATCACCTCGATATGCGTGTGCAGCCCGGGCATGTAGCCGGGAAGCTTCTATGTGAAAATTTGATAAAAAAGGGAACTTTGAATTGAATAATTGAATAAAGTTGACTTTGGTCAATATTTTTGGTAAACGGACCCGGACCCGTGATGTGACGGTCCCAGAGGGTCCGTGGGAAAATATGGGACTTGGGCGTATGCCCGGAAGAAAATTCCGAGGTCCCAAGCCCGAGAAATGAATTTTTAAAGAAAATTGTTTTATGAAAATAATAAAGGATTTTGAAAATGATTTATTATGTGAAAACCGTGTTACAGGGACCGTATTATGGTTTCGAAGTCCGGAACAGGTTTATTATATGTTATGTGACTTATCTGTGAAATTTGGTGTAAAACGGACTTGAAATGACGTGATTCGGATTAAAAATGAGAAATTTGGAAGTTTATGAAGTTTGAGAAAATTCTATAGATTTTTGGAGTTTAATTCATTGTTTTGATGATATTTTGATGGGTTAAAAGCTTGAACAAGTTCGTAGGATGTATTGGGAGACGTGTGTGTTTTTGGTTTTGAGAACCGAGGGCTCGGGTGAGTTTCGGGTAGCCAACGGGGTGTAAAAAGATAGGAAAATCTGGTGTAATTGCATTTTTGCTGGTGTCAGTTCCATTACTCTATGCGATCGCATTGATTGGCCTGCGATCGCATAGCTTCGTGCCTGGGGGGTATTCTGTTACACTATGTGATCGCATAGCATACTCCGTGATCGCATAGTGTATTAGGTGGGTAAGGGCAGCTGGAGGAAAATACTCTGTGCGGTCGCTGTTTCCTTTGTGCGATCGCATAAGGGAGGGGTTGTATACCTGTGCGATCGCAATATCCATTCCGCGATCACAGTGCACCCAGCCTTGGTCTCTATGCGATCGCATCCCTGCTTCCGCGATCGCATAGAGATATTTTGCCCAGTTATTTTATTAAGTCTAAAACAGACCCATTACGGGATTTTTGCCATTCTTCACCCTTTTCTTCTTCCCCCAACCTCCATAACCGAGAATCAAGCTCTCCAACCTCCATAGCTCCATAGGTAAGTATTCTTAACATCATTTTCTCTTACTTTCATCAATTAATCACTAGATTCTAGGCCTAAACACATGGAAATTAAGGTAGAAATTGGGTTTTTGGGTAGTGTTAGGTTTTTGGGAAAATTGGATGATTCCACCTCAATTTGGGGTCGGATCTTAAAACTAATTATATATTTGAACTCGTGGGGTAATGGGTGATCGGGTTTTGGTCCGAACCTCGAGTTTAGACCACGTGGGCCCGGGGTCGAATTTCGTTATTTTATGGAGAATGCTAGAAAATGAATACCTAGGCTATGAGATTATATTATTGAGTCTTTATTGATATTATTGAATTAATTATGCATAGATAACGTTGTTTCGGAGTCGGATTATAAAGGAAAGGCGGTCTTAGAGGGTTGATTGCCATACTTTGGACCGAGGTAAGTGTCTTGCCTAACTTTGGTGAGGGAATAGGTATTATTTGCTATGTGCTAAGTGATTATCATGTTCATTGCATAGGTGAGGTGACGAGTACCTATGCAATGTGTGTCAAGCATGCCCGTGAGTCTATTTTGATAGAAATTGCAGTATTTCTTCCATGTTTAGCATATTATGACATTGTCTTTACTTGGAAATTTATT
>ML290327.1:18321-28603 GCA_005239495.1 Nicotiana undulata | reverse complement strand
CGGGCATTTCTTGAGCTACTAATTGATGTTTCCCCCTTGTCGGGTGTCTTGAACTGCTTATTTTCACTATGATGTACTCCTTGCCATGTTATCTGTGATTGTTTGGTGAGGAAGAGTGTAATGCACGAAGGGTGATGCCGTGCCATGATATTTGATTACATTGCATAGTGAGGAAGAGTGTAAAGCACGAAGGGTGATGCCGTGCCATGATTCATATTGATTATAAGCACGAAGGTAAATGTCGTGCCATGACTTTTATTGATTATAAGCACGAAGGTTAATGTCGTGCCATGATATTTGTACATTGCATTGTGAGGAAGAGAGTAAAAGCACGAAGGGTGATGCCGTGCCATGATATTTGATTACATTGCATTGTGAGGAAGAGAGTAAAAACGCGAAGGGTGATGCCGTGCCATTGTTTACTTTTCTGATATTTATAATTGTTTCGTTGGCTATTGTGTTAGATTGCCTCCCTTGTTTACTTCTATCTGTCAATTTGACTGCTTCATTTCACTTGTTCCCCTTTACTGCTCCCGTATCCCTTACTTGTCTGCTTATCTCTTGCCTTGTATTATCCCTGTTACCTGCTGTAGAATAGGACAGGTTATCGTTATTGTCAAGTCTAGCCTCGTCACTACTTCGGCCGAGGTTAGGCTCGGCACTTACTCAGTACATGGGGTCGGTTGTACTGATGCTACACTGCACTTCTTAATGTTGTGCAGATCACGCATCCGGACCCAGTGGACCGCATTGAGGGAGTCACCTTCAGTCCACCCAGAGCTTCAAGGTATACCCGCTGGCGTTCGTGGGCCTTGGTGTCTCTCCTGCTTTTTGGATTCCTCATTGTCTTACTTTTTCTCCTAGTTTCAAGACAATTGTATATTTCTTTTCAGACTTTGTATTTAGTACTCAGTTTAGATAGTTCGTGAGGTTGTGACACCCCGGTTTTGGGATTGTTCGTTGTAGTTGTCGTATCATTTCATTATGAGTTTTTGAGGTAATATTATTATTATTTTTTTGCTGTGAAACGTTTGAAGTGATTTGGGATGTTCAGTAAAAATTCGAGAGTTAATGGTGTGGGATGTTTTTTCGAAAAAGGTTGGACATTAATGAATTCGATTTATTTCAGTAAGTGTTTGAAGGTTAATAGTTTTAAATACTGTTACGTTGTGTTATTAAGGCAATAATGTTGTATACGTTGGCTTGTCTAGCGGGTTCAACATTAGACGCAGTCACGGTCTGAAAGGTGGGATTTCGGGTCGTGACAATTTCACTAGATTTACCTGCGTTATGTTTCTTAGTCATAAATATGATGCTTTGAAGAATTTTGAAGTTTTCTGTAGGAAGGGTCAACGAGAAAAAGGGATACTACATCTCTACTATTAGAAGTCATCATGGAGGAGAGTTTGAAAGCAGATCTTTTTAAAATTTCTGTAACGATCAAGGAATCTCTCACAATTTCTCTTCACAAAGATCACCACAGCATAATGGAGTAGTATAGCGTAAAAGTAGAACCTTGCATGATATGGAAAGAACCATGATTGTGAAAAATTCTCTACCTCATAATTTCTAAGCAGAAGTTGTGAGTACACCATGCCACATCATCAACAGATGTTTGATTTGATCAATTCTCAAAATGAGTCAGCTGATCAACAAGTTCAACCATCTAAAATACCAACAGAAGATCTTGACCTACCTCAACCAGATCAGTTGACTACTGAAGAAAGAGAGCCTCCAGTAAATACTCCAACTGAATGGAAGATTGAACCGGGATATCCTCACAAATTCATTATAAGATATCCACATGAGGGAATAACTACAAGGAGGTCTCAAAAGAATAAATCTCATGTAGCTCTCATTCCTCAAATTCAGCCCTAGAAAGTAGATGAAGCTCTCAAAGATTCTCATTGGATAAGTGCTATGAAAGAAGAATTAGATCAGTTTGAAAGAAATAAAGTATGGGAATTAGTTCCAAAGCCTCAAAACTCTTCTAATGTTGGAACTAAGTGGGTCTTCATAAACAAATTGAATGAATCAGGTCAAGTTGTTCGGAATAAAGCAAGATTGGTGGCTCAAGGTTATTCTCAATAGGAAAGAATCGACTATGATGAAACCTTTGCGCCTGTGGCAAGACTTTAATCCATCCAAATACTACTTGCTTTTGCTGCTCACAAAGGATTCAAGTTATTTCAAATGGACGTTAAAAGTGTGTTCATTAATGGTTATATTTCTGAAGAAGTGTACATGAAGCAACCACCCGATTTTGCATATGCCACCTTTCCTAACCATGTATACAACTTGACTAAAGCCCTGTACGGTCTCAACAAGCCCCTCAAGCATGGTATGGAAGGTTAAGTTTCTTCCTTCTAAATCAAGGTTTCAAACGAGGTAATATCGATACAACTCTTTTCATTAAGAAATCCAGTTAAGGTAATCTTATCACTCAAATTTATGTAGATGACATTATTTTTTGTAGCCCTAACTCTGTTCTTTGTGAAGAATTTGCTCTTTCCATGAAAGGAGATTTTGAAATGAGCATGATGGGAGAACTTACCTTCTTTCTTGGACTTCAAATCAAGCAATCTCCTATAGGGATTTTTTTTAGCCAAACCAAGTACACTAAGGAGCTTATCAAAAAGTTTGGCATGGAAAATTCTAAGTCTATTGGCACTCCAATGAGTCCAACTACGATGCTAGATGAAGACAACAATGGAAAAATGGTTGATGAAAATATGTATAGAGGAATGATTGGATATTTATTATATATGACTTCTAGTCGACCGGATATTATGTTTAGTGTATGCAAGTGTGCTAGATTTCAGTCGACTCCTAAGGAATCCCATCTTTCTGCTGTTAAACGAATTATTAGATATTTAATTGGTACATATGAGCTAGGACTATGGTATGATCATTCTAACAATTTTTCTCTAAGAGGCTTTTTAGATCGTGACTTTGCAGGAGACAAGATTGATAGGAAGAGTAACAACGGAACATGTCAATTGTTAGGAAATGCTTTAGTATCTTAGCACAACAAGAAACAAAATTGTGTTGTACTATCAACGACGGAGGCAGAATACCTAGCCGCTGGAAGCTATTGTACACAAGTTCTATGGATTATGCATCAACTTCTTGACTATTATTTATCTCTTACATCTACTCCTATTTTCTATGACAATACTAGTGCTATATTTTTATCAAAGAATTCTATGCATAATTCTAAAGCAAAACATATATGATGTTCTAAACGTCAATGCCACACAAGAGGGGGGGGGGTGATTTGTGTGGTGTCCGATTTTCGCGTGCACTAAATATAGAAGGACCAGGTTCTTCTATGTATTCCAAACTCTACTATTTGCGGAATAATAACTACAGAAAGTAAAGAACACAAGAGTTTTATGTGGAAAACACATGGACCAAAAGGTGAAAAAATCACGACCTGCTTCCCAGTAGGATTTTCCCAAAACTCTTTACTAAATCAGTGATCCAAACAGCAGTTACAAAACTCTTTGTAAACCTTAGGATTACCTCTAATACCTTTATGGCAAACTAGCCTCTAGCTATTTGCGACAAACTCCAAGTTATCTATAACTCTAAACACACATTACCTATTAAAGACGCTTCTAGATAAAGCTGAAAAGGTACAAGTTTAAATCACCTAATATAAATAAACTAGACTAAAAGACAATAGTTGTAACTAGTTCTTCTAGCTAGTTCAAGTAGCTTCAAAGTCGCACACTTAATTCTCACACGAACTGCTTGCAAAATTGACTTGCTAATTTTGCTCTCAATTCTTGCTTAGCTTCTGCTTTTGTGCGTACATGTACAATAAGAACACTGAACAATATATAGGATTAGTAGACATGACATTTACTAGAATTCTAATGCTACTTCCTTGGTGGAAGAGTTCTAGTTAATCTCAATTCCTTAAATCCTTCCTTATCTTGATTATGTTTTTACTGAATAAGGAGTCCTTTTCCTTATCATTTTGCAATCTTTTCTAGTAGGAGATATCTCTTCAATTCCCAGATTTCGTTAATCTCCTACATGTTCACCTCACGTGCCTTTAAGTCTACATGTGTCGATGTCTCCAGTTATGGACCTGGTTCATCTTTGAGTTCCTTTGTCAATCTTCAAAACCATTCAATTTCTTAGGCCAACAAATTCCCCATTTTTTATAATGACAAACTCTGTGCTTAGGCATGTAACCAACTTAAACTAACATTGACATTTTTCAGAGTATTAAGCATTTATCATAAAGAACCAGGTTCATTAGGTTTTAAATATCACATGATCAAAATAGCACATCTTCCCCCTTTTGACATCATCAAAAAGTTGCAAAATGTAAAAAGTCCCAGATATATAAGAATTACTCATAGCCACTAGGAAAACTGCAAGTTCAATCGTGGAATAATCATCAATAGTAAACCAAAAATGCAAACTATCAAAGAAAAAGAAACAAGATTAAGAGCAAAAACAGCAGAATTCATTGATAGAAAACATTGTTCATCCACAATTCACAATAAGAAATAAAAACAGTTAACACCATGAACAGAAAAAACAAGAAAAATCCCTAATATGGGTCATTGAAGTACGAGGACAGGCTGGACTACTAAGGCTGGGAAGGGAGGGAGGCTGGGTTTTGGGCTTGGAGAAGAGATATCATATCCTTAAGAATCCCCTCATTCTTCTTCTTTTCTTTATCAAGCTCAGTTCTAGAGCATCCATCTCAGATTCAATCTCTACCAGGCGATTCTTCAGCCGAAGTATTTCTACATCCTTCGCACCACCCTCTTGCACAAATGCTCTGACTTTGTTGTTCACAGGTGCCTTCCTGGATGAACCATGTTCATTTTCAGGAACATTGACAACATAGTCACATGCCAGAAGAGTATTTTTGCCAAAGTGATCCTTGATTGTGGCAATTTTTGCCTTCTTCAGAGGCACCTTGTAGTGAGGAAGTATAGTGGTGAGGATGAAGCCATATGGAATGGCATCGGCTTTGGAACCATTAACCACCATGTCCAGCAGCTGAATGATGAAGTAAGGCCAGTTGATCTGCTTTCCACTTTCGAGGCACTCCATTAGAACTAAGTCCATGTAGTTAGCTATGTGCCTTCTCTCCTGTCTTGGAAGTACACACTTGTTGATGAACTCAAACACCACTTTATGAGGGGGCTTCATCTCACTCTTGTAGACTGCCCCAGGTTCAACCTCCCCGTCATTGTCACATAACCTTCTTGTTATTTTCAGAGTAGTAGGAAGAGCATCTAAGCTTGGCCACTTTTTTCTGGTGTAATCATCATATCCCTCATATGGAATCCCAAGCACTTCTCCCAATTCCTGGGCATCAAAAGAATTTTTGTCCCCTTCACTTGGCTAGAGACTCTGCCAACCTTGATTACATCATTGGCCATAAAATAGACTATCTCACTTCTGTCCATCCGCCCATGCAACTGAAGGACCATGTCCGTCCAGCCCTGCACCTCCAGCTTATCCATCAGATAGACCATGCCAGATTCCTCCAAATCTTTCAACAATCTCCCTTTCAAAATGGTGCGCTTCCCAAACATTGTCAAATTATCCGTCTCTCCAGCAGACTCATCTTCTTCTTCAACACTATAATCCTTATCTTCATCAATTTTGAACTTTCTTTGATTTTACTGTAGACCTGGTTCTTTTGGCGACAGTTGAGGGTGTAGCAGACACAGATGCAAACTTCTTTGAAGAAGTCTTGGCTTTCTTTGGTTTGGGGGTCTGAATCTCAACTTCTGCCATTTGTTCACCTCGATGGACCAGATCCATCTCTTCAATCTCAACAACTTTTACAGGCTCAACAACTTTCCCCTTTCCCTTCTCAACTCTCTTTCTCTTACTCTTTTCCAAGGATTTTTAAAACTCCTCCTCGCTCTGCCTAAGAGTACTTCTTATGGTTCTTCCTCTTGGAAGAATAATGTCTGAATCATGAGAGGGAGTGGCTTTCCTCTTCTTACTTGCTCCTGCTGTTTCAGAATTCTTAGCCTTGGGAGTCCTTTTCTTCTTTGGTTTATAGCTTTCTCCTAACTTCTTAATAAGATCAGCTAAGGTCTCCTCAATAGATGAACCAGGTTCATCTGTAGATTTTCTAAGTTTTGCTAACCCCTCAGCAGCCTCGTTTAAGTCACTTCCCCGTAAATCCTTGGCTCCTTCTCCTATTACTACTGGTTCAGTGCCACAGATAGCCAACAGAGTAGCATCCTCCCATGTTCCCCTTACTTTTCTCCGATCTCCCTCTTTTTTTTTCTTTATCGATTTTATTTTTACCACCTTGTCTTCTTATTTCCGACAACTCAACATCTATCACAGACCCAACCAAAACGAACATGTTTTCTAAATTCTTCGCTATTTTAGACACAGTCTCAGAAGTGACCTTTGGTACAGATGATACCTGTTCAGAATTAGATGATCCTAGTGCTTCCTCAGTAGCTGATTTAAACGAGTCACTTAAATTATATGATTCTTATGCCTGACTAGCTTAAAGTTTGGCATTCAATTTTCTGGCTAGAGAACTTGTGGCCACTATTTTTCTGGCTAGCATTTTGATCCTTTTTTTTTCTGGATTCTGGATTAGGGCTGGGTTGAGGAATGGTGGGACTGGGTTGTGACGGGATGGGACTTGGTTGAGGAGTGGTGGGATTTGATTGAGATGAGAAGAGCTGATTGTGAAGGTGTAGTGCTGGATTCAGAAGAGGACAAGGATGGGGCATCGGGTGGTGGAGTATGAACCATTTTTTATTGAAGATGGAAGAAGAAAAAAAATTAGGATCATGGTTTGGAGGAGAGAGATGAAAGAGTTTAGACGGTTATGTTGTTGATGACGGCTTACAGAAGTGATGATGATGGGAGATTTAAGGGGAAGTGTAATTAATATATAACGGCAGTATTTTGGGTAAAAAAGAAGTCTAATCACTTCTTTAATTGTCAGTTAGAGATGAAGGTTACTACAACTCAATTTTCTAGGCTTTTAAATTTGTTGGGATTCTATAACGACCCGGTCTGTTGTTACGTAGAACCTGCATTATAATTACTGTTATTGACTTGTCATATGTTGGTTATACTGTTATTGACTTGTCATATGTTGGTTATACTGTTATTTATGTGTTAGAGTTGGTAGGATTGGAATCGGAATGGTTGTAATGAGAATTTAGTCACTTAGCCTTTAAAAATAACCTTAAAGTTGGAAAAGTCAACTGAGAGTTGACTTATTGGTAAAAGACCCCGGAATGCAGATTTTATGGCTTGTATAGATTCTTTAGGTGATTTGGGACTTGGGAAGGAGTATTTTTGTGATGTCCGGTGTAGAATTAGGCTTGAATTGGCGAAAGGTAGTTTTTGGCGATTTTCGGTCGGCAGTGGAAAATCGTTTATCGGGGTCGGAATGGAATTACGAAAGTTGGAACAAGTTCGTAATGTCATTTTGGATATGTCTGCAAAATTTCAGGTCAATCATAGTTGTTTTGGATAGTTTCGACATCGTTGGTGGATTTTAGAAATTTCAAAGTTCTTAGGCTTGAATCCGATGTGATTTTGGTGTTTTGAGGTTATATTTAGTGTTTTGAGAGTGCAACTAAGTTTGAATGATCATTTATGATGTGTTGGTAAATTTGGTTAGGGTCCCGAGGGGCTCGGGATTGATTTTGGGTGGTTAACGGGCTCTTTTGGACTTAAAAATAGTGTTGTTTTCTGCTGTTACAGCACCTGGTGTTTCTTCGCTGTGATCGCGTAGGCATTTGTGCGATCGCGTAGTGTTAAATTGGGGCAGGTGAAAATTGTGTTGTGCGATCGCATTCTTGGGGCCGCGATCGCGTGGGTGGAGGTTAGCAAGGCAATGCGGTCGCGTGTAGTGCTATGCGATTGCACTGTGTGTGGGGCGCATGGGCTAGCAAGGGTGATTTATTCAGTGCGACCGTGTGTGGTCTAACGCGATCGCGTAGAGGGAAGAAGCCAGTGTTGTGCGATCGCATGAGGGAGATCGCGATCGCACAATGTGCGTACCTGGGCAGTATATAATTAAACCCTTTCGCGACCATTAACGCTTTTACACCATTTTTGAATGGGAAGAGCTTTGAAGCGATTTTGAAGAGAGGAAATCATTGTTCTTTGTTGAGGTAAGGATTTTGGACCCTAAAACTCGATTAAATGAGATTAAGGATCAAAACACCAGTGTTTAATTTCTGAAAATCAGTAGAAAAAGATGGGATTAGGGCTTGAGATTATGAGACCTTTAGGAGATGATTTGAGGCGTCAAACGAACTCCGATTTTAGCGTTCTTTATATGTACGGACTCATGAGATGATGAAGAACATTTTGGTATAAAATTTTTCGAGTTCCTAGACGTGGGACCGGGGTTCGGGTTTTTGTTAATTTGTGGTTTTGTGCTGAAATTGGTATTTTTCAATTGGAATTTATTCCCTTAGCATAATTTGATGAGAAACATCTGATCTTTATAGATTTGGAGCACTCAGAAGTTGATTCGAGAGGCAAGAGGGTTACAGAGTAGCTTTTTGGGCTAGTTTGAGGTAAGTAATGTCTTTAAATCCTGTCCTGAGGGTATGAAACCCCAGACCTTGCATCATTTCACGGATTTTGGAATGCAAAGATTGGAGCTTTGGAAATATATTCCCTATTTAGGAAACTATTGAGTTGCGAAACCGATTTTTAAGCCTATGCTTAATAGTATTGATATATTTTGATATGATTTGGGCTGTAAGCCATGTTTGGGGCCTAGTGCCGATCTGTTTACCCCTTGGGGGATGTTTTTGCTATTTTCCTCACTTAATATGTTATGATTTTCACTAAGCCTTTTTTTGATAATTGTTTTGACACTCAGAGTATTTTGATATTATTTATTGAAAATGAAACACTGTTTTTGGGTCGAGAATCCGGTATATTTGTGGCCTGAGTGGCATGTTGAGAGTGTCTGACTGAGTGAGGCTGCGGGCCAATATTGTGAGGATGTTATGATACAAGAGAGGCCGAGGGCCAATATTGTGAGTGATTTATTCCATGATGTGGCTTGTTATAGCGCTTGTGTTGTAGTAGCCCCTCCGGAGTCTGTACACACCCCAAGTGAGCGCAGGTACCTACTGAGTGATGTTGCCCGCGGGGCTGATACTGAGTGATGTTGCACGCGGGGCTGATACCGAGTGATTGTGAGGTTGCCTGCTGGGATGATACTGAGTGATGGTGAGGTGCTGAGGGAAGTGTTATGAGAGATGATTTGTCACGACCCAAAATCACACCTTTGGGCCATGACTGCGTCTAACGTTGAAGCCGCTAGACAAGCCAACGTTTGAACTGAATAAAACTCAATAACAACAAATACGAACAGGATAACTAAAATACAACATAGCACTTTCGAAAAGAAACCCATAACAAAACCCAGAACTGGTGTCACATACTCACGGACTATCTAAGAGATTACTACAAACAAAACGTCTGAAATAAATATTAAGACTGTCTTCGAAATACAAAGTAAGACAGAACTGATAGTGGAAAGTAGAAGGTGACGTCAAGGCCCACGAACGTCTGCGGGTCTACCTCGAGTCTCCTGTGTGACTGAATGAGATGCTCTGATCATCAGTGATCTCCAGGTCTGGCTGCGTAATCTATACAACATAAAGAAGTGCAGGTGTAGCATCAGTACAACCGACCCCATGTACTGAGTAAGTGTCGAGCCTAACCTCGGCGAAGTAGTGACGAGGCTAGGACCAACACTACATATGTACCTGTGCAATTTTATATAATAGCAGAGAAAAATGACAACAGAAATAAGCAAGTAAGGAGATACGGGGAGAACATGCTGGGGAGATAGGGTAACAGTATGCTAACACAGCAGTACAAGGTAATAAATGAAACGTAAAGGCAAGGCAGAAGTATAGCTTCTCAAACATATAATGAACAGGAAAGGCACGGCATGTCCCCTCGTGCATAACCTCACAGTCACTCGGCACGGAATGTCCCCTCGTGCATATATAATAACACTCGGCACGGAATGTCCCCTCGTGCATAACCTCACAATCACTCGGCACAGAATGTCCCCTCGTGCATATATAATAACGCTCGGCACGAAATGTCCCCTCGTGCATAACCTCACAATCACTCGGCACAGAATGTCCCCTCGTGCATATATAACAACACTCAGTCAACACGACATGTCCCCTCGTGCGACGAATAATAAAACACAAAGCAACAATAATATCAAATTCAACAACACGAAGTCTCAATGCATACCCCTCGTGCATAA
>ML290327.1:5128-18199 GCA_005239495.1 Nicotiana undulata | reverse complement strand
TATTATCTAGACATAATCAACCCAAGTACGTCAATAAGTACTCAATAAATCAATTTCTAAGCCAAGTTATGCATTTCCTACTATTCTTCCAAGAATACTAAAATTCGACCCCGGGCCCACACGTTTAGATTTTCGAAAATTTATGAAGGAATCAATTACCCGGAGTCTAAGTATCGAAGTTACGTAATTAAATCAAGAATTTATCGCCTAACATGGAGAATGACGAAATTCTTAATAACCCTAAAGTTTACTACCTAATTCAATGATTTTAGGTGGTTTATTAGTGAATTAAGCTATGAATTATCGTTAAAATTAGAAGTTTTATGGGGTTTTATTTACCTCTTACAGTGGGTGGTCGTGGAAGGTGATGCCCCAAGCTTGGATGCTCTCTAATGGAGTTTGAAGATGGAATGAATGAGGAAAACCCGAAGTTTTGGAAATTTTAAGTAGGCTGCCAACAGGGGTTTCCGCACCTGCGACCAAAGGACCGCAGGTGTGATCTCGCACCTGCGAGAAAACAATCGCCCTTACGGAAAAGGGCCTGGGACCCTGGGCTCGCACCTGCGGGGTTGGGAGCCGCACCAGTGGTCCCGCTCCTGCGGAATGTTGGTCGCCCCTTGGAGAAGGTCGCACCTGTGATGAACTGGACCGCACCTGCAGTCTCGCGCCTGCGGACTTTGGGCAAAGGGCTGGGGTTCGCACCTGTGAGGCTGGGACCGCAGGGGCGGTCTCGCACCTGCGGCTGGGCAACCGCACCTGCGGTCACACCAGCTGCTGTGCACCAACAGTGGTTTTTGCTAATTTTTGGCCTCGCTAGGGGTCCGGGAGGCACCTGGGCCCACCCGAGCCCCCATCCAAAAATACCAACAAGTCCCAAATCATCAAACAGACTGGCTCGAGCTCACGGAACACTCAATACAACGCTAAAACTCAAAATCACTCTCCAGAACCCCTGAACTCAAAACTTAAGAACTTTGAAATTATAGAATTCACTTCGAAGTGCCGAACCGGCCTAAACCACTCGAAAAGACTTCAAATTTTGCAGATAAGATATAAACGACACAACGGAACTATTCCCGGCCTTGGAATTTCATTCGGACCTCGGGAACATAAAATCACCTCTCAAGTCACATTTCAAATTCTTTAGAAACCCCACAAGTTCATTAACTCCATTTTTCCTCACTTGGATCCGAAACCAATCAAATCAAACCTGTTTTACACCAATTTCCACATATAGGACAAACAACATATAATAAACCTGTTCCGGGCTCCGGAACCATAACACGGGCCCGGTAACAAGGTTTTCACATAATTATTCACTTTCACATTCCTTTATTATTTTCGGAAAATAATTTTCTTTAAAAATTCATTTGCCGGGCTTGGGGCCTCGGAATGCGATTTCGGACATACGCTAAAGTCCCATATTTTCCTACGGACCCTCCGGGATCGTCACATCACGGGTCCGGATCCGTTTACCAAAAATGTTAACCAAAGTCAACTTTATTCAATTATTCAATTCAAAAATCCCATTTTTATCAAATTTTTACATGGAAGTTTCCCGGCTAACTGCCCGGACTGTGCACGCATATCGAGGTGAGATTAACGGAGGCTTTCGAGGCCTCAGAACACATACTTAACTAGAATTACTCAGGATGACCTTTTGGGTCAGCACAATCTCCACCTCTAAAACAAACGTTCGTCCTCGAACGGGTATAGTAAAGTACCTGAGTCTGAGAAATGATGGGGTAACGACTCCTCATGTCGGACTCGGACTCCCAAGTAGCTGCCTCGGCAGGCTGACCCCTCCACTGAACACGGACCGAAGGATAACTCTTCGACCTCAACTGGCGAACGTGCCTATCTAATATGGCTACTGGCTCCTCCTCATAAGTCAGATCCTTGTCCAATTGGACACCGCTGAAATCAAGAACATGAGACGGATCTGCAATATACCTCCGGAGCATAGATACATGAAAAACTGGATGCACTGCTGATAAATGCGGTGGCAAGGCAAGTCTGTAGGCCACCTCTCCTACCTTGTCCAAAATCTCAAATGGACCAATATACCTAGGGCTCAACTTGCCCTTCTTTCCGAATCTCATCACGCCCTTCATAGGCGACACTCGTAGGAACACCTGATCTCCTACCATGAAAGCCAAATCTCGAACTCTACGGTCTGCATAGCTCTTTTGCCTGGACTGAGCTGTACGAAGCCTATCCTGAATAATCTTCACTTTATCTAAGGCATCCTGGACTAACTCATAACCCAGTAATCTGGACTCTCCGGGCTCAAACCATCCGACTAGAGACCGACATCGCCTACCATACAATGCCTCATACGGAGCCATCTGAATGCTCGACTGGTAACTGTTGTTGTAGGCAAACTCTGCTAACGGCAAGAACTGGTCCCATGAACCACCAAAATCAATAACACATGCCCGCAACATATCTTCCAAAATCTGAATGGTGCGCTCGGACTGTCAGTCCGTCTGAGGATGAAATGCTGTGCTCAATTCTATGTGAGTGCCCAACTCTCTCTGAAATACTCTCCAGAAATGAGAGGTAAACTGAGTACCTCGGCCTGATACGATAGATAAGGGCACACCATGAAATCTGGAAATCTCTCTAATATAGATCTAAGCCAACTTCTCTGCTGAAGATGAAACCGCCATCGGAATGAAATGTGCTGATTTGGTCAGCCTATCTACCACAACCTATACTACGTCAACCATCCTCGAAGTCCGTGGGAGTCCAACTACAAAATCCATCGTGATACGCTCCCACTTCCACTCGGGAAGCTGAATCTGCTGCATCAAACCACCGGGTCTCTGGTGCTCATATTTAACCTGCTGACAATTCAAGCACCGAGCTACATAGGCCACAATATCCTTCTTCATTCTACGCCACCAATAATGCTGTCGCAAGTCCTGGTACATCTTCGCGGCGCCCGGATGAATGGAATACCTGGAACTGTGGGCCTCCTGCAATATTAACTCACGAATGCCATCAACATCAGGAACGCATATGCGACCCTGCAACCTCAATACTCCCTCATCATCCACTGTGACCAGCTTGGCACGTCCGTGCCGAACCGCATCTCTAAGAGCACACAAATGACGATCCTCATACTGCCTAGCGCGAATGCGATCATACAATGAAGAACGAGCGACGGTATGGGCCAACACACTGCCACTCTAAGAAAACTCTAATCTGACAAATCGATTGGCTAACGCCTGAACATCCAAAGCCAAAAGGCGCTCTCCCACTGACAAATAAGCCAAACTACCCATGCTGACTGATTTCCGGCTCAAGGCATCGGCCACCACGTTGGCCTTTCCTGGATGATAGAGGATAGTAATATCATAATCTTTCAGCAACTCTAACCGCCTCCTCTGCCTCATGTTCAACTCCTTTTGCCTAAACAAATATTGCAAACTCTTGTGATTAGTGAATATCTCACACGGTACCCCATACAAATAGTGCCTCCAAATCTTCAAGGCATGAACAATAGCTGCAAGCTCCTAATCATGGACGGGATAGTTCTTTTCATGGATCTTCAACTGACGTGAAGCATAGGCTATAACCTTACCATCCTGCATCAACACTGCACCAAGCCCAACTCTCGAAGCATCGCAATACACGGTATAAGAACCTGAATCTGTGGGCAGTACCAACACTGGTACTGTGGTCAATGTTGTCTTGAGCTTCTGAAAGCTCACCTCACACTCCTCCGACCACCCGAACTAAGCACTCTTCTGCGTCAACTTAGTCATAGGGGCTGCTATAGATGAAAACCCCTCCACGAACCGGCGATAATAGCCTACTAGGCCCAAGAAACTCCGAATCTCTGTGGCTGAGGTGGGCCTAGGCCAATCTTTAACTACTGAAAATTTCTTCGGATCCACCTGAATACCCTCTGCCGATACCACGTGGCCCAGAAATTCCACCGAACTGAGCCAGAACTCACACTTAGAAAATTTGGCATACAACTGCCGATCTCTCAGAGTCTGGAGGACGACTCTAAGGTGCTGCTCATGCTCCTCTCGGCTGCGAGAGTATACCAAAATATCATCTATAAACACGATCACAAATGAGTCCAAATAAGGCATGAATACCCGATTCATCAACTCCATGAAAGCGGCGGGGGCATTAGTCAACCCGAACGACATGACCAAGAACTCATAATGCCCATAACGAGTGCGAAAAGCTGTCTTAGGCACATCAGAAGCCCTAATCCTCAGCTGATGATAACCAGACCTCAAGTCTATTTTAGAGAACACCGTAGCACCCTGAAGCTGATCAAATAAATCATCAATCCTCGGCAAAGGATACTTGTTCTTGACAGTAACCTTATTCAACTGCCGGTAGTCAATACACATCCTAATCGAGCCATTTTTCTTCTTCACGAACAATACTGGAGCACCCCAAGCTGAAACACTAGGCCTGGTGAAGCCTTTACCCAACAAATCCTGTAATTGCTCCTTTAATTCCTTCAACATCGGCGGGGCCATACGATACGGGGGAATAGAAATGGGCTGAGTGCCCTCATCTAGCTCAATACAAAAATCAATATCCCTGTCGGGTGGCATACCCGGCTGGTCAGCAGGGAATACCTCTGGAAATTCGCGAACCACGGGCACGTGCTCTATGGAAGGAACCTCAGCACTAGAATCACGAACATAGGCCAGATAGGCCAAACAACCTTTCTCGACCATGCGCCGAGCCTTCATATAAGAAATAAGCCTGCCAGAAGAATGACTAGGAGTCCCCCTCCACTCTAAACGAGGCGCATCTGGTAAGTCCAAGGTCACTGTCTTGGCATGACAGTCCATGATAGCATGATATGGAGATAGCCAATCCATCCCCAATATAACATCAAAGTCAACCATATCAAGAAGCAAAAGATCAACCTGAGTCTCCAGACCACCAATAGCTACTACGCAAGCACGGTAGACTCGATCTACCACTATAGAATCACCCACCGGTGTAGACACATGTACAGCAGTACCCAAGGAGTCACGGGGCATACTCAAATAAGGGGCAAAGTATGAAGACACATAGGAGAATGTAGAACCTGGATCAAATAACACCGAAGCCTCTCGGCTGCAAACTGAAACTGTACCTGTGATAACTGCATCAGAAGCCTCAGCATCTGGACGAGCAGGAAAAGCATAACACCGGGGCTGAGCCCCTCCAACCTGTATATCTCTGGGTCTACCTGCTACGGGCTGGCCTCTACCTCTCATGGCCTGCCCTCCACCTCTATGCGTCTGACCTCCACCTCTGGCACCACGACCACTACCCCTAGCTGGCTGAGGGGGTGAGGGTGCACCTGACGCGGGAACCATGGCACGGGAACCCTAGTACTGAGACCCACCAAAACCTCGAGGGCAAAACCTAGAAATATGCCCCGTACCACCGCAAGTGAAGAAAGACCTCGGCTGCTGAGAATACTGACCCTGGAACTGACCCTGTCGACCAGAATGACCACCCTGATAGCTCTGAATCGGCGGTGCACTGATGGAAGCTGCAGGTGCACTGCGGGATACCTGGAGTGCCGACTGATAAGGCCTAGGAGGATGGCCTCTGCCAAAGGAATCTCTGCCTCCAGATGAGGCACCACTGAAACGGCCGAAATGACGAGGTCTCTTGTCAGACCCCTGACCACCACCCTGGGATAATACCATCTCAATGCGTCTGGCCACATCGGCTGCATCCTGGAAGGAGATATCAGTACCCGTCTCTCTGGCCATCTGAAGCCTGATGGGCTGAGCTAGACCCTCAATAAACCTCCGAACCCTCTCCCGATCAGTGGGGAGTATCATAAGGGCATGCCTGGCCAGCGTAATAAACCTGGTCTCGTACTGAGTGACGGACATGGAGCCTTGCTGTAGACGCTCAAACTGCCTCCGAAGATCCTCCCTCTGAGTAACTGGAAGGAACTTCCCCAAGAACAACTCGGCGAACTGACCCCAGGTCAAAAGTGCAGAGCCAGCTAGTCTGGTCAAGCAGTAATCTCTCCACCAAGTCTTGGCGGTGCCAGAAAGATGAAATGTAGCAAAATCAACTCCATTGGACTCCACAATGCCCATGTTCCGGAGAACCTCATAACAGCTGTCTAGATAATCTTGAGGATCCTCTTATGGTGCACCAGTAAATGTGGTAGTAAATAACTTGGTGAACCGATCCAACCTCCACAGAACATCTGTGGACATGGCTGCTCCCTCAACTGCGGGTGCCACAATACCCGACTGAACTACTCAGGCCGCCTGAGGTGCCGGGGTCTGGAACTGAGTAGCAAACTGCTCTGGCTTATGAATAGCAGGAGTCTGGGTCCTTCCCCCAGCCTGAGATCCAGATGGTGCAGTAGGAAGAAGACCGGCCTGAGCCACGCTCTCCATGAGTCCTACTAAGCGGACTAGAGCGTCCTGAAGTACTGGGGTGGCAATGAACCCCTCTGAGACCTGGGTCGGTCCAACTAGGACTGTTGGAGTAGGAACCTCACCGGCAAAGTCTACCTGTGGGTCCTCTACTGGAGATGCTGCCCTAGCTCTGCCTCGACCTCTAGCACGGCCTCGGCCCCTCGTAGGAGTTGTAATAGGAGGATCAGGCTGCTGGTCAGTCGATGAGGAAGCACGCGTCCTCGCCATCTGCGAGAGAGTAAAATAGAGACTCAATTAGCATTCATAATCCAATTGGCACGACAGAGAATGAAAGATGTGAAGTTATTCCTAATTTGCAGCCTCTGGGGGACAAGTACAGTCGTCTCCGTACCGATCCCTTAGACTCTACCAAGTTTGTCCGTGAGTTGTGAGACCTAAGCAACCTAGGGCTCTGATACCAACTTGTCACGACCCGAAATCCCACCTTCGGGCCATGACTGTGTCTAACGTTGAAGCCGCTAGACAAGCCAACATTTGAAATACAAAGTAAGACAGAACTGATAGTGGAAAGTAGAAGGTGACGTCAAGTCCCACGAACGTCTGCGGGTCTACCTCGAGTCTCCCGTGTGACTGAATGAGATGCTATGATCGTCAGTGATCTCCGGGTCTGGCTGCGTAATCTGCACAACATAAAGAAGTGCAAGTGTAGCATCAGTACAACCGACCCCATGTACTGAGTAAGTGTCGAGCCTAACCTCGGCGAAGTAGTGACGAGGCTAGGACCAACACTACATATGTACCTGTGCAATTTTATATAATAGCAGAGAAAAATGACAACATAAATAAGCAAGTAAGGCAGATACGGGGAGAACATGCGGGGGATATAGGGTAACAGTATGCTAACACAGCAGTACAAGGTAATAAATGAAACGTACAGACACGGCAGAAGTATAGCTTCTCAAACAGATAATGAATAGAAAAGGCACGACATGTCCCCTCGTGCATATATAATAGCGCTCGGCACAGAATGTCCCCTCGTGCATATATAATAGCGCTCGGCACAGAATGTCCCCTCGTGCATATATAATAGCGCTCGGCACAGAATGTCCCCTCGTGCATAACTTCACAATCACTCGGCACGGAATGTCCCCTCGTGCATATATAATAACACTCGGCACGGAATGTCCCCTCGTGCATAACCTCACAATCACTCGGCACGGAATGTCCCCTCGTGCATATATAATATAATAACACTCAGTCAACACGGCATGTCCCCTCGTGCGACGAATAATAAAAACACAAGGCAACAATAATATGAAAGTCAACAACACGAAGTCTCAAGTGCATGGAAATATTCAATACAATTCTATTGTTCCGGCAAGGAGAAATCATCATTTACAACATCAACAAATGCCCGACAAGGGTCTCAGCTATAACCAACCTCGCATCAGTAATACAATTTCAACAGTGTAAGCCTCAACTGGAGCAAATAACTCAATAACTCTCCACGTCATGAAACAACATCAAGTATCACTTTTAATTCATAATTTACTCATAGTGCGGGGAATATTAGGAACATAGCAAATTTCATCACAATTGACTCACGGGCATACTTGACCGCAACGCATAGGCACTCGTCACCACACCTATACGTTGGACATGAGTTGCACATAACAAATAAGACTCTATACCTAATCCCTCAAGCTGAGGTTAAGCCAAACACTTACCTCGGCTCCAAAATTGCAAGTCAAGCCTCGATCACAGCCTTTCCTTTAGAACCCGACTGCGGAACGGTATTATCTAGACATAATCAACACAAGTACGTCAATAAGTACTCAATAAATCAATTTCTAAGCCAAGTTATGCATTTCCTACTATTCTTCCAAGAATAATAAAATTCGACCCCGGTCCCACACGTTTAGATTTTCGAAAATTTATGAATGAATCAATTACCCGGAGTCTAAGGATCGAAGTTACGTAATTAAATCAAGAATTTATGGCCTAACATGGAGAATCACGAAATTCTTAAGAACCCTAAAGTTTACTACCTAATTCAATAATTTTAGGTGGTTTATTAGTGAATTAAGCTTTGAATTATCGTTAAAATTAGAAGTTTTATGGAGTTTTACATACCTCTTACAGTGGGTGGTCGTGGAAGGTGATGCCCCAAGCTTGGATGCTCTCTAATGGAGTTTGAAGATGGAATGAATGAGGAAAACCCGAAGTTTTGGACATTTTAAGTGGGCTGCCAACAGGGGTTTCCGCACCTGCGACCAAAGGACCGCAGGTGCGGTCTCGCACCTGCGAGAAAACAATCGCCCTTGCGGAAAAGGGCCTGGGACCCTGGGCTCGCACCTGCGTGTTTGGGAGCCGCACCAGCGGTCCCGCTCCTGGGGAATGTTGGTTGCCCCTGCGGAGAAGGTCGCACCTGCGGTCTCTCGCCTGCGGCCTGGGTCTCGCGCTTGCGGACTTTGGGCAAAGGGCTGGGGTTTGCACCTGCGAGGCGGGGACCGCAGGGGCGGTCCCGCACCTACGGCTGGGCAACCGCACCTGCGGTCACACCAGCTGCTGTGCACCAGCAGTGGTTTTTGCTGGTTTTTGGCCTCGCGCGTGGTCCGGGAGGCACCTGGGCCCACCCGAGCCCCCGTCCAAAAATACCAACAAGTCCCAAATCATCAAACGGACTGGCTCAAGCTCACGGAACACACAATACAACGCTAAAACTCAAAATCACTCTCCAAAACCCCTGAATTCAAAACTTAAGAACTTTGAAATTATAGAATTCACTTCGACGTGCCGAACCGGCCTAAACCACTCGGAAAGACTTCAAATTTTGCAGATAAGATATAAACAACACAACGGAACTATTCCTGGCCTCGAAATTTCATTAGGACCTCGGGAACATAAAATCACCTCTCAAGTCACATTTCAAATTCTTTAGAAACCCCACAAGTTCATTAACTCCATTTTTCCTCACTTAGATCCGAAACCAATCAAATCAAACCCGTTTTATACCAATTTCCACAGATAGGACAAACAACATATAATAAACCTGTTCCGAGCTCCGGAACCATAACACGAGCCCGATAACAAGGTTTTCACATAATTACTCACTTTCACATTCCTTTATTATTTTCAGAAAACAATTTTTTTTAAAAATTCATTTCCCGGGCTTGGGGCCTCGGAATGCGATTCCGGGCATACGTCCAAGTCCCATATTTTCCTACGGACCCTCCGGGACCGTCACATCACAGGTCCGGATCCGTTTACCAAAAATGTTGACCAAAGTCAACTTTATTCAATTATTCAATTCAAAAATCCCATTTTTATCAAATTTTTACATGGAAGTTTCCTGGCTACCTGCCCGGGCTGCGCACGCATATCGAGGTGAGATTAACGGAGGCTTTCGAGGCCTCAGAACACAGATTTAACTGGAATTACTTAGGATGACCTATTGGGTCATCACATGATTATGGCCCGAGGGGCAGATTTATGATGATATTTTACTGAGTCTTTGACTATGATTCACTTCATTTTTCAAACTGATTTTCTAAGAGTTTTACTGAGATATATTGTAAACATACTTTTTTCAAAGGATTTTTCTGGAAATTGGTTTTCGAACTTATGTATACTGTATTTAGACTTGGTGTTTTACTGTTTTGTGGATTAGTGTTTGTGTTGTGTGTTTCTTATATCTCAGACTGTGATTTATTTTCATTACTACTGAGTTGGCGTACTCATCATTATTCCCTGCACCCCTGTGTGCAGATCCAGGTACTAGTGCGGAGCAGTAGCCATCTTTGTTCGTTAGCAGCAGCTTTACGGGATTTCGAGGTAGCTGTCCAGTGTCCGCAGCTTCTCCATTTCCCTTCCTTTATTAGTATTAGTATTTATTTCATAGACATTTGATTAAGACATTAGCAGAGTTACTTTTATTTATTAGATGCTCGTGACCATGTTGACTCCAGTCTTGGGAGGTTTTTGTTTAGACTGTTAGATTATTATTGGGGCGTAAAGACTTAATGAAATTAATTATTACTCTGTTTGCTATTTATGATTTATTTTTGAAGTATTATAATAGAACGAATGAGTAATAGGGTGATGGTTGGCTAGCCTAGTTCCACGTTTGGCGCCATCATGACCGGTTAGGATTTGGGGTCGTGACAGATTCTAAGAGATGATGGAACTGGTTCAAAAATAGGATATTATCTAGATTTTGAAAAGATCTTATTTAGGTAGAGTTCTTCTCATGATTAACTATTAATATTTCAAAGTGTGTATTGTGGAGAACACATACCTCGCCTTTCAGATTAACCAGCAAGGATGAACCAGGTTCATCCTGTAAGAATCCTCTTGATCCGGCCTCAACTTTCAACAATAAGGAAAACATCATTAGTAACCCATAAGTCATATAAAACCATGGCAAAAGAGTATGCTAATTATAACATGAGACTGAGGAACAGTTAATATGATTATTTACATAAATTTCAGAACTTCTAGCCAATATTTGTTTTTCATATATAGTTTTTTTTTCATGTACATTTTGAACTGGTTCAATTAGGTGATTTTAATCATCCCTAACTCTAACCTGTTTCTTTCAAAATTCTCTCTACTTAGTGCTTTTGTAAATATGTTAGCAATCTGTTTATCAGTAGCACAAAATTCAATAGAGATCAGTCCCTTCTCATAATTGTCCCTTAAAAAATGGTGTCTAACATCTATGTGCTTTGTTATTTTATGATGAACGGGATTTTTGTCATACTGATAGCGCTAGTGTTATCACAAAAGATAGGGATACACCCAACATCGATTCCAAAATCCATCAATTATTGTTTAATCCATAATAATTGAGCACAACATGAGGCTGCAACCACATACTCAGCCTCCGCAGTAGATAGAGCCACAATATTCTGCTTTTTAGTGACCCATGACACAAGACATGAGCCCAAAAAATGTGCCATACCTGAGGTGCTCTTTTTATCCACTAGAAAACCTGCATAGTCAGTATCAGTGTATCCCACAAGATCGAAGTTACTACCTTTTGGATACCAAAGACAGAGATCAGTGGTGCCTTTTAGGTATCTCAAGATTCTCTTCACAACAGTTAAGTGGGATTCCTTTGGATTAGCCTGAAATCTTGCACAAAGACCTACAGTGAAAACAATGTCAGGTCTATTGGCAGTAAGTTACAACAATGAACCAATCATTCCCCTATATAACTTTTGATCAATAGATGAACCAGGTTCATCTACATCTAGTTTTGTGGTTGTTGTAATAGGAGTGTAAATTTCTTTAGAATCTTTCATTTTAAACCTTTTAAGCAATTCTTTCACATACTTTTGCTGATGGATCATAGTTCCATTTGAATTTTGTTTAATTTGCAAGCCTAAAAAGAAATTTAGCTCACCCGTCATACTCATTTCAAATTCACTCCCCATGAATTTAGCAAATTCTTTACTTAGTTTATCAGAAGTTGCTCCAAAAATTATGTCATCTACATATATCTGAACTACCAAGAGATCTTTACCTTTTTCCTTCAAGAATAAAGTACTATCAATTTTACCTCTCTTGTAGTCATGCTCAAGCAGGCATTTTGATAATCTTTCATACCATGCCCTGGGAGCTTGCTTGAGTCCATACAGTGCTTTGTCAAGTTTGTACACATGATCTGGATTCTCCTTGTTCTAAAATCATGGAGGTTGCTTGACAAACACTTCTTCCTTTAGATAGCCATTTAGGAAGGCACTTTTGACATCCATCTGATAAAGAGTAAATTCCATATAAGCAGCAAAGGCTATGAGGAGTCTTATTGCTTCCAGTCTAGCCGCTGGAGAAAAAGTCTCATCGTAGTCTATACCTTCCTCCTGGCTATATCCTTGTACAACCAATCTTGCCTTGTTTCTTGTCACAGTTCAATCTTCATCAAGTTTGTTTCTGAAGACCCAATTTGTGCCAATTACTGATCTATCCAGGGGTCTTGGTACCAGATGCCAAACTTGGCTCCTTTTGAATTGGTTGAGCTCATCTTGCATGGAATTTACCAAGTCTGCATCCTACAAAGCCTCAGCAACATGTTTAGGTTCAATCAAGGATTAAAAAGCATTAAAAGCACAAAGATTTTTAAAAGAAGATCTGGTTTTAATTCCAGAAGTTGGATTAGTGATAATGTTCTCAATAGTATGAGAACTTTGATATCTATGAGGTTTCACAACCAACTGGTTACTCCTTGAAGTTCCTGTAGTGACTTGTTGCTGCGGAACAACATTAGGGAGAGGTTCCAATGAGGTTTGGGAATTAGTTTGTTGTTAAGTTCCGCCTAACATGTTGTCACGACCCGAAATCCCACCTTTCAGGTCGTGGCTGCGTCAAACGTTGAACTCGCTAGACAAGCCAACGTACACAACATTTGACATCTATAACAATGTAACAGTAGTTAAAGCCATTAACCTTCAAGACTTTACTGGAATATCCCGAGTCACTTCAAAAGTTTTACAGTAGAAAGTAATAATAATTCAAAACCCATAATGAAACGATAAAGACAACAATATCGCAAAATCCCAAAACCGGGGTGTCACAACCTCACGGACTAGCTATAAGAATACTAAATACAAGTCTGAAAGGAAATACAGTATTGTCTTTAGAACTGAAAGAGAAGTAAGACAATCGGACACAATAGCAGAAGAGACTC
>ML290326.1:0-30178 GCA_005239495.1 Nicotiana undulata | reverse complement strand
GGGGGGGGGGGGGGAGAATGTAAAGACCCGTAAAATTTCTTGTTTTAAATAATGCCGAATAAGTCTCCGAGTTGTTATAACTGTAGAAATTATTAAAACGGACCTTGATTGTGTAAAATACCCCGGAATTTGAAGAATAAAATTTTCTAGAATTGGGCATTATGCGACGCACTATGCGATCGCATAACGGGTATGCGGACCGCATAATGGTCACATACCTGAGCAGGCCACTGCCCAATTGGAGGACAACTATGCGGTCCATTATGCAATCGCATTTCGCTTCTGCGGGCTGCATAGTTGTCGCATTCTTGCCCTTTTATTTCTGTGAGGGAGGTTATGCGACACACTATGCGATCGCATAACGTGTATGCAGACTGCATAGTGGTCGCATACCTGCACAGTGTGTTTTAATTTTGGCCCACCTAGGGGGCCATTCTGTGGTTGTCTCTGCGGACCGTATGTCAGGAATGCGATCGTATTCCTGACTGCATTCCGGTGTCGGGATCCTAATATTTTTTCTAATTTAAAAAAAAACCGACCCCCAGTTCATTAAAACACCCCACCCCTTTCTTTTTTCCAAGTGTTTTTAACAAAATAGAGAGAAGGAAAGGGGAGTTCATGAGAGAGAAAGTGGTTCTTCCATCAAGTTGATTTTCAAAGTCCCTCAGGCCTGATAATTCGAGTAATCTTCTTCTTCCTCATTCTAGAAGGTAAGGGTTCCCAACTCTTTTTCCACTAATTTTCTGATTTTAAACAAATGGAGAATTTGCATTGATTGCTTCTTGAAAATATTAACTAAGACATTGCATGCATGTTTAATAATGGTGTTAATTTAGTAAGAGGGAGTGGTTTGGGGTAAATTTCACAAAGACGGGGTTGGTAAGTCTAATGGGGTCACATAGTGTATGGCAGAATGTTTAAGATAGTCTGAATTGCATGCATGACTTCCAATTGTAAGTTGAATACATTTATTTGTGAACTAGATTGACGGTACTAGTCGGTTTGGTGATTTGTGAGTAAAAGTTAAAAAGGGGATTTCGACTCCAGGTACGTATGGCTAACTTTAATCCTTGTAAAATTCCTCTTGTTCTGGTAAGCATATGGTGTGTGTACTTATATGGAATTATGTGAATTGATTGTCTAGTTGATTACTACCCCGCTGTTTTAGATGAGATTTTGAATTGTGACTTGGCATGCCCACTTTGTTATGTGCAAAGATGGTAATTGTTTAAAGTTATTGATAGGAAGCATTGTAAATAAGTTGAACGGTTATGGAAACACCTTGTGCATAGATTGATGCTTGATGAAAGTTTGGGGTGCTTTGAGCCCAAGTAAATGAATTGATAAATGTGAACTTGTGATCCTTGAAAGGAAGGCCCTTATGATGAAATTGTTTGATGTTGTTGTAGGAATTGTGATCCTTGAAAGGAAATCCCTTATGATGAAACTATTGGTGGTGTTGTTTTTGAAATATAAATTGTCAGGCAGGGTGGAGCTGCACGCCGCAACACGGAGTAATAAGGTGTGGGTTGTGGTGATAAGGGTGGCCGAGGTAATACGGGTGGCCGAGGTAATAAGGGTGGAAACGTGATCGTTATCACGATGAAATTATTGGTGGTGTTATTTTTGAAATATAAATTGTCATGCGGGGTCGAGTTGCGCGCCGCAACATGGAGTAATAAGGTGTGGGTTGTGGTGATAAAGGTGGCTGAGGTAATAAGGGTGGAAAACTGATCGTTATCACTACTGATATGAATTATGAAACTCGTGAATATGGTGGTGTTGGAAAGGGAAAAAGGAGAGATTGTAAAATTGTTGATTTTGATTGTCACTTTCTGTGTGTTTTGATTGTTGGTCCTGTTGTTGTCTTGTTTCTTATCTGTAATATTGGTTGATTGTACTTAGGATAAAGTTTTTTCATACATACTAGTACTATTCCACAGTACTAACGTCCCTTTTGCCGGGGGTGCTACATCTTTTATATGGATATAGGTGGTTCCAAAGCAGGTAGCTCAGCCCGCTGTTAGTGGTACCTCATCTTCATCTCTGCAGCAGTTGCGGTGAGCCCCTCTTCTCCTCGGGGCCGTGTGTGGATCATACCACCTTATTTTGTTTATGTTGTAAAGGTATAGCTGGGGCCTTGTTACCGGCAGGTTATGTAAAATCCCTAGTATTCGTAGAGGCTCCGTAGACATGATGTGGGTGTATGTATGTATTTTTGGGTAGTAACGGCACGTACTCGGAATTGTGGATCATGTTGGAAAGTTATGTATGTATTTTGTATGTTTGAATATCAATCGCTGAAATGTTAAAAGAGGAAACCAATGGAGATATGTTGTGAAATGTACTTTGAAACTAAAATCGGCTAACTCACAGGAAATAATGTATATTATAAACGCGGGGCAATATGTTGGGCAAGAGAGGCAATCCAGGTCCGCTTGACTGGGTTCACCCGGTTAGGCGCCGGTCTCGTCCCTCGATTTTGGGGCGTGACAGGCGGATTGGTTCTTCACGAATACATGTTCAGGATCGTGAATGTGAAATAGAAGGGGCCTACCCTTCGCTAATGCCAAAGTCACCTCGCAAATGCGTATGCCTGTGGGATCTGGGGGCAGGCATGTGCCATCCTTCTACGCAATTGCGACACTGATAATAGGTGAATTAGACTATAGTTTCGCCCCTAATGAACCACACTTTATGATGTTTTTAATGTAAATATTAATAACAAAATGCTCTGATTAGTGTTTTTCGTGCTTTGCAGGATATATTCAACCAGAAGAGAACTTTGGAGCAATTTGGAGTCAATTAAGGAAGTTTGAGGCCAATCAAAGAGAACCCGTTGAATTGCACAAGAAAAAGAGTCGAATTTGGATGAAGCAAGGTCCACCGCGGCCGCGATCGACCGCTGATGGACCGCGGTGGAAATCAGCAGTTAAAAAAAATCACTGAAGTTGACCGCGGTCGCGCCGCGTTCCTGCCGCGACCGCGGGCGAATGCTGGAAAATCTGGAACTTGAAGGACTTAAGTGCAAAACACAAGATTTATTTGCCAAAACCCTATATAAATATTTTGAATCCGCCCAAGAGGAAAATACATCTATTTTTAGGCTCAAGTAGGAGGCAAACTCATTGTGAGAAGACAATTAACAATCAGAGTTTTATTTTCTTCTTTGTTTCATCATTATTTTGGAGTATTGTGAATTATTTTGGGTTTTTGTTATTCTTGAGCATGAGTAGCTAATTTCTCTATTCTAAGGTTGGTGGTGGAACCCGTTAGGGATGAACTTGTTGATATATTAATAGAGTTTTGGTTTGGTTGCTAATCTCTATTTGTTCAACTACGTTCTTGTTTTAGTTGATTGAAGGGCCCTCAATTAGCTGTTCCTATTTAGTATGTATCTACTTGAGAGAGAGTGCATATTTAGGTATTTGTTTGAACAACACCACTCCCGGAGTATAGGCGAGAGTCATAACCGAGGGTTTATAGGTTGGATTAGAGATAACGATACCTCAGGTGCAATCTAAAGTGAACTGTATTGAAATCTAGCTAGTGTAACTTTAGAAAGTGCGTATAGTAAATTATCATAATTACTTGAGAGAGATTTATGATAACTGGAGGTTTCATGATTGATAGAGATAACTGTCACGACCCAAATCCTAATTCAGGTCGCGATGGCGCCCAACAGCGGGGTTAGGCAAGCCGATATGAAACACACTAGGTGTTACCCTTCCCCTTCTTGGTTAAAAATTTAATAACTACCAATTTTAAATGGATAAAACACAATAATGATAAATGATACGAGATAGAACCACAGGTACATAAATCAACCGATAGGCACGTCGCATAACATAAGCACAGCCAAAACCCCAAAATAATAAATGCATGTGTGTGCCAGGAACTAGTATCACGAGCGCCACAGGCAACTACTGAATATACAATAACTGAAATATATATACAAAGCCTCAGTCTGAACAAAATACAGAGGAAATATGACAAGGAAACTCCAGGGTGTTGCCAGGAAGTCGCCAAGAAGGACAACTCACCGTGAAGTATAGCCACTCGGTCAATATCTAGCACTGGACTGATAATCAGACGGACCAGCCTCCGGACCTGCACAATCAAGTGCAGAAAGAAAGGAAAGTGCAGCATGAGTACATACATAAATATGTACCCAGTGAGTATCCCGTCTAATCTCGAAGAAGTAGTGACGAGAGGTCGACTCGATACTTACTAAGGTCCAATAGTAATAAAGTAAGCAGGATGTAAGGAAAACTGTAGGCAAGTAAAACAAATAATCAAGTACATCAATATCCAACATCAAATAATAATCTCAAATCAAACAAGTTTGGTATCCGCCGTGGCGTACGGCCCGCTCCCATATGGTAGTCACTCACATCGCTCCGCCGTGGCGTACGGCCTGATCCCATCCTGTAAATCTTCACCGTGGTGTACGGCCCGATCCCACCCTGTAGTCTCAATCTCCGCCGTGGCGTACGGACCGATCCCACCCTGTAGTCTTCGTCATGGCGTACGGCCCGATCCCATTATATACTCTCTCATCATGCTGCTGTGGCGTACGACCCGATCCCATAATATAATCAATCATCACTCTGTCGTGGCGTACGTCCTGATCCCATAATATAATCACTCGTCACTCTGTCATGGCGTACGACCCGATCCCATCTCATGATTCTCTTATCACACTTAAATCAAGCATAGTATAACAACGTTCAAAGACAACAGTACCAACCACACAAGTATACAAGTCATATATATGCTACAACAGGGAAAAACAATGAACATGTTGTGTCCTAACTACCCGGACGAAGCAGTAATAGCCACTACGTACGGACTCTCGTCACTCGGTGCGTACATATCCCCCAAACAAGATCACATAGCAAACAAGGTTACCTAGAGGGACAATTTCCCTCTTACGAGGTTAGAAAGGAGACTCACCTCGACGAAGCACCCCTCGGACCAAAGACCGAATCAAGAATGCGCTCAAAGCTCCGAAACTACCCTCGACGGCTCACAACTAGCCAAATATAGCATAATTGAATCAATTTATGCTCCAAGAATAAGAATTAACAAGAAATTCCAAAATATAGTATTCTTGAAGGTTTTTGAAATTTCGACCCTAGGCCTACGCGTTCGGATTTTGAAACTTCTCGAAGGAATGAATTACCCGAAGCCTAAGAATCGTAATTACCTAATTTATTTAGGAATTCATGGCTAAAAAGGGATAATTCACTAATTTTCAAAGCCCTAGGAACTCCTACCCAATTTTCCCATGATTTTGATATTTCTAAGAACAAAATTAGTTGAATTCCATGAAAAATTGATAACTTAGAGAAGANCTCTAAGATGCTTCAATGGAGTTTGGAAATTGGAAATGAGGAAGAAAGCCCGTAATTGGGCCTTTAAATACTGCCCAGGAAAACCTTCATTGTGATCGCGTCATCAGGCCTGCGATCGTGGAGAACAAATGAGGTATGCGACCGCATAGAGGAACAGGCAGTTGGGGGGGCGGGGTAGGTGACTTGTGCAATCGCAAGAGTGAGTCTGCGACCACAGAGGGTTGGGGAGGGGACCATATGCGATTGCGGAGTGATGTCAGCGATCGCAGAGAACATTGGATGGCCCAGCATAATTACTTCTCTGCGATCGCATCCCTGCTTCTGCGATCGTAGAGAAGGAAACCAGACAGAAAATTTTTGGTTTTTCTAACTTAGCTCCCGGGGGTCTAAAACACCCTCGAGCCCTCCGGGACCCTGTCCAAAAGCACCGGTAAGTCTGTATTCGTGATACGGACTCACTCAAACTTCCGGAACATGAAAAACAATAACATAACTCAAAATTCAACCCCAAAACCAAATTAATCAAACTTAAGAACTTTGAAATTCTAGAATTCATTACATTGCGCCGAACGGGTCTATACTACTCGGAATGACCCCAAATTTTGCAGACAGGTCATAAATGACTATACGGAACTATTTACGGCCTTAGAATTCAATTCAGACTTCGATAGCATGAAGTCCCTTTCCAGGCCAAATTCTAAACTTAAGGAAATCCTGATTTTCATTTCGGGCACCAAAATGCTCCTGGGTCATCAGAAACCCGAGCCGAATATACGCCCAAGTCCGAAATCACTGTATGGAGCTACTGGAGCTATCAAAACTCAATTTCGAGGTCGTTTGCTTAAAATGTTGACCGAAATCAAACTTGGTCTAATAGACCAGCCTTAAGGAACCAAGTGTTCCTAAACCATCCAATTCATTCCCACATCCCGAACCACCCGCTCCCGCGAGTCATACTGTACGAATAGCCACTATGGAAGGTTTCATTTAAGTAAACGGGACCCTAATACGCAAAATGACCAGCTGGGTCGTTACAATAACTAAGTCAAAACTATAGGAAATATACAATAAGGGAAATCAACAATGGGGGAAACCATAACCTTAGACTTTTATCATCATTGTTTAAACAATATTGTTAGTTAAAGCCTTAGTTATTACTTTTGTTCAATTGTAGTAGTATAAACAAAGAAAAGTGATATTCATAAAGTTTGAGAAAGTTGACTATTAAGAATCTAGTACTCTAAAGACAACCATTGATACGTTAATTTCCTGTGGGATTCGACTCTGGGCATAATACCCCGGATTATATTTGTAACGCCCGCTTAGTCTTTTAATGGATACAGTTGAGCGTGATCATACACACTGGTCGTGAAAACATACGCCAGGCTAGGGATCTCTTCACGAACACGTGAAGGTGTTCGCGATCATGATGGCCATTTGGTCACTGTTCTTTGCGAACGCATTAGGTGTTTCGCGATGCGAAGGGCACCTTACGCCTATGTATTAAAACATCCAAAATCAGGTTTTTCACCATTTTCAAGTTTGAGCTAAGCTTAGAGGCGATTTTGAAGAGGTTTTTCATCCCAACTTTACTGGTTAGTGGATTTTAACTTATTTTCGTAAACACTTATTGGTTTTAACATTTAATCTAAGATTTTTCATGATAGAAATTACGAATTTAGGTAGAAATTGAAATTTTCATATTTAGACCTCAAATTGAGGTGAGATTACGAAACAAATCACATAACCGGGCTCGAGGGTGAATGAATAATTCAGTTTTGGTCTGAATATCTGGTTTTGACCAAGAGAGCCCAGGGTTGACATTTTTTTACCATTTCCAAAATCATTAAAGATTGAATCTTTTTCACTTGTGGGTAGTTTTTAAAGCCTAATTTGAATTATATAAACTATAATAGGCTAGATTTGGTTTGTTTGGAGGCTAATTATAGAGGAAAAGACGCGATATAGCATTTATTTTGTTGCTGAGTGAGGTAAGTATTGTGGTTAACCTTGACTTGAGGGATTAATACTTGTTGGTTTATTTTCTAAGTTATTATGTGTGGGGACGACGTATATGTGAGGTGACAAGTACATATGCGTTTTCATTGGGTTAAAGCATGCAGGTGGAAATTAATTCTTTGTACTATGTGGTTTCATTGACCATGTTTTCCATACTTAGGTTGGATTATTACTTATTTAATTATTCGCCTCATATTTATTGTTTATCTTAAAGATGTTGGGAATTTTGAAAATTGAGTTTGTTATCATGACACTATAATTGAAGTGAAATTTCTACTCGCCTTACATTGTTAACTCAGATTTGTATTGTTGCTTGGCGAGGAAGAGTGAGAAGCTCGAAGGGTATTGTCGTGCCTTATTTGCATACATTATCATCTATTGAGAGGCTGTGAGTATTAAAGCATGAAGGGTGATGTCGTGCATTTGATTTCTTATCACATTTATCATATCATGTGAGGTTGAGAGTAAAAGCACGAAGAGTTATGTGATGCCATTGTATTCATGATATTATATGTGAGGACGAGGTTAAAAGCATGAAGAGTGATGTCGTGACATTTTTATTTTATTGCCTTATTTGATTCCTGGATTGGTGACTTACTTGGTTAAAATGTTGCATAATTTCGGAAAGATGTTATTTGGTGATTTCATACTTATTGTTCTTATGATATCCCCCCTTTCGCATGTCCCCTCCCAGTTAATATTTTCATTTTCCTACTTGTCATTTTTTTGATCTATCTATATATTTGTAAAGGATTTTACGTAGGTTTCTTGTCATAGCCTCGTCACTATCTTGTCAGAGTTAGGCTCGACACTTACAGAGTATATTGGGTCGGTCGTACTTATGCTATACTTCTAAACTTCTTGTGCAGATAGTGGTGTTGATCCCAACGACGTCTAGTGGTGTTTTGCTCGGACTCAGCTACAATCGAGACTTGAGGTATAGCTGCATGACGTATGCAGCCCTAAAGTCCCCTTATTTATCTATTCTATTATTTATCTAGTGTCAAATAATTGTACTTGCTTCAAAACATATGTGGAGTAATCTAGTTGCTCATGTATTCGTGACTTCGGATTCTGGGAGACGTTTAGATATCGCCAAGGTCTATTATCTTAAATAGGTGATCATCTCATTTAAAGGTTATTAGTGGAACATACTTCTAATTGATTGTTCCTATTTGATTTATGTCTTCAGCACTTACATTTTATGCGAGTTGGATCATTTTCACGAGTCAATCATGTGTGTATTATGTATATAATAATAATAATAATAATAATAATAATGGGCAATGGTCATATTTGAACGCTTTAATGTTTTTGGAGGGTTGAGGATAATGTCAGAGAAGGAATGATATTATTAGGAAGTTACGGGCACCCTTCACTTGTAATGTTTTGGAAGGGTTACCCTCTATCTTCTTATTCTTCTCTCTTCTTCCTCAAATTCCATTTCTCTTCTTTTCCCTAATCTGATTCCCAATTATTTCAGGTGAGCTAGAGGGTCTTCAATGGAGTAGAGTTCTTTATCTTTTCTATTGTAATCATTGAGTTTACCCTTGTATTCTACAGTCAATAATATTATTCCCCATTATTTGATCAATTTCTACTCAAGGCTATTCAAGTATATTACATAAGAATCATGCCTGCTTTATTAATACTGTATGGATGAAATATGAGCACGCGATAATGACCTCAAAAAGGGAATGACAAGAAGGTTATTAAGCTGTAATTGTGCACAGAAGACACCGTAACGACGAGCGTCACGGCCACAACCGAGGTCAAATCATCAGAAGGCCTTTACGGTGTAGCACATGATATGACGCTTAAGGAGGTCAACCTGAAGCGCCAACAACAGATTACAGTAGACCGGTCAAGGACCGTTGGGTAAGGGATAACACCTAGTATATATACAGGTTAAGAGAATGATAGCAAGGGACCTTTTATGTGTGTATGATGAAATCAATAGAGATGTAATCGGTAGCTGTTAATGGGATACTTTCTCGCTCTCCTTTGTCATGTATTATAGAATGATTGTATTGAGAATGCAAGCCCATTATCTTCAATTAACATCTTCTATAATCTTGGCGACGTCGCAAACTTCACTATTTCCAATTTGTCCTATTTGACACCCCTCGATCTAGAGTTAATTATCTTTGGTTAGGATCTACCCCCCATTTTACTCATTAATTCATTTTAAGAAAAGAGTTAACACTTTTTTGGTAAAATAATTTGGCGCCTTCTGTGGAGATTTTCTAGCCAAAGCCTTAGTCTATAGATCCACCAACCCAATCAAGGATGAATCCTTACATGAAACCGGAGCTACGCCTAGCTTATACGCGACACCTACGTTGCGCCACAACAGCAACCCTGGCACATTGCGTGCGTAAGCCCACGCAACGGGCCTGTGACTATGGCACACCAAGCGCACCTGTAATCTCACTTCCAGTTTAGGACCCCACACATGCCACCTTCACCTCTTACTATATGGGAAAATGCTTGTTGTATAACTTACTATTAAAATACTCTTCGTCCGTGCGTTTGTGGTATAACTTGTGTTCCTGTCATCTCGGCGCCTCCGGGACTTAAATGAACTGGGACTCGAGCTCGAGGTCCCAACGGGGGGAGCAGATCATTGACCCATGAGACGCTCAAGCTGAAATAATGACGAAGCTAGATGTGAAGCCGACATCAGGGCTAAAAAGTGCAACCAACGAGAGAAACCTGACCAATCTCCCTTATTCATTAGCTAACCAGCCGACCGAGGTAACAAATGATTCTTTAAACCTCTAACCCGCTATTCGTTTTACAAGAGAAGTGAAATGAAGAACAGAGACATCCTACCGAGCACGCGGTAAAAAGCCAAGCGACTAACCGGCTCTATATTCCTCCCTACAGCAACAGGCAAACCGGGAGAAACCCCTCACGCCATACCATAATGCGGATAACAGAAAAATGGCTCGAAACGAACCTACATCATCAAGAAAAAATCTCCATAAGCAGGGGACTGTGCGGCAAGCTCAAAACACCCCAACACAAGCAGAGCGTGAGTGCCAAGAGCTCGCCCATATGCTCGCCATGACGAAGAAATGCCAACTCACCCAACATATACATCAAAACACATCCGAACTCCCAAGAAGTGAATTCATCGCTCGCCCCGTCGACGGCCTCTCCAGACCGAGTGATGAAGGGACTATATAGACTAGGAATCACCCCGACGTGTGCGTAAACTGCAACGACGCACGAAATTCTCCAATGAAAGCAATGAAGCACATGATATTCTTACACCACCCTACCAAACCCATGAATCGCCAAATTAAAATTCGACCTCGCTCAAATCGCCAAACTAAAATTCGACCTCGGTCGAATCATGTAAATTTGACCTCGCTCTAATTGCCAAAGTAAATTAGACCTCGCTCCAATCGCCAAAGTAAATTTGGCCTTGCTCGAATTTCCAAAGTAAATTTGACCTCGCTCGAATCAAGTAAATTTGACTCGCTCGAATAAAGTAAATTCGACATCCTCGATTCAAGTAAATTCGACCTCGCTCGATTCAAGTAAATTCAACCTCGCTTGAATCAAGTAAATTTGTCCTCGCTCGAATCAAGTAAATTCGTCCTCACTCGAATAAATTTGACCTTTCTTGAATAAAGTGAATTTTGACCTCGCTCGAATCATGTAAATTCGACGTTGCTCGAATAAAGTGAATTCGACCTTTCTCGAATCATGTAAATTCGACCTTGCTTGAATAAAGTGAATTAGACCTTGCTCGAATCATGTAAATTCGACCTCGCTCGAATCGCCAAAGTAAGTTTGACATCGCTTGAATCATGTAAATTTGACCTTGCTCGAATAAAGTGAATTCGACCTCGCTCGAATCATGTAAATTCGACCTTGCTCGAATAAAGTAAATTCGACCTCGCTCGAATCATGTAAATTCGACCTTGCTCGAATAAAGTGAATTCGACCTCGCTCGAATCATATAAATTCGACCTCACTTGAATCGCCAAAGTAAATTCGACCTCGCTTGAATCATGTAAACTTGACCTTGATCGAATCGCCAAAGCATATTCGACTTCGCTCGAATAAAGTAAAATTGACTTCGCTCGAGTCAAGTAAATTTGGCCTCGCTCGAATAAAGTAAATTCTACCTCGCTCGAATCAACTAAAAAATCAGATTTCGCTCGAACAAAGCAAGTCTCGATCCCGCGGAATTCCCAATTTAAAAACAGGGACTTATCACGAAAGAGTTTGAAGACTCTTTTCAAAAAGGGAAGGAAGAAAAAAGAAGAGAGTCGAAGACATACAGCCAACAACAAATTGATTCTTATTCGAAACATACCTACATACAGCATTTCACAAGAGGCCCAAACAGGTCCCCAAAAAAATTAAAACAAACAACACCAAAGAAAAGAATAAAAAGAAAACAACAAGTACCAAAAGACCACAAAAATTTCACTCTGCAGCATCTCTGCCATCGTCCCCGTCGGCACTGTCACCATCAGAGAGCCTTTCTTCAATCTCAGCAACCCCATCAGCCTCTGGTTTCATGGGATCATAACCACAGGCAAGATGAGCCTCGTGCGCCTTCATGCGAGCATCCTCAAACGCGGCCTCAGGGATACTACCCTTAGTCCACAAATCCTTATATATATCTCGTTGGGCCTCTGCATGGACCCACATCTCATACAGGAGACATGGAACAACAACATGGGCAGATTCTTGAGAGGCCTGAGCCAGCAAATGCGCCTTCTTGGCTTCGATAGCCTGTCCCCCCCCCCTTTTCCCTCTTGCGGAGAGATACGGGTGCAGGACATTCGGGTAGAGGCAACTCTTTTCCTTTTGGGCAAGGGAGTTAGCATATTTGAAGAGTTGCCACCTAATGATTTTAACGGCGCGTTAGGGAACCTGAGGGTCTTATTTACAAAACTATGTCATTAACCAGAGATTGGGTAAGGGCTTGAAATTATCCTAAGGGGAAGGTGTTAGGCACCCCTCAGGATCCACAAGTGTGATTCCCGGCCAAATAGATTTTGTGAATTTGTACGGTTTGACAAACAAACAAATAAAGGTTCAAATAAGAGGGGATTTACAGATTAAGCATGCAAGTGTTGGAAACCAATTATAAAATGGCTAAGTTTTGAAGAAGAAAAAGTTATAATCTAACATTTAAAATAAGGGATATCATATGTTTGTAATAATATGGATCACATCAATGCAATACCCGGTATGACACTCCTCGAAGAAGGGCTTCACGTGGTATTAGCGCATCGGTCATCATATCCATATTCTACCCTTTACCGCCCCGTGAAGGTAATTAAAGGGCATGTTAGTCATGAACTCTATTGCGTGCTATTACCCGTCCCATCCTATCAGTCCCCGAGGAGATTAGGACTACTATCCTAAAAGGGAGGCACTAGGCTGACCCTTAGGTTTAAAGGTAAATATTCTAAAGCGACAAGCAAGAACACTTAGGGCTGCAATGAACGGGGAGCACATAGGAGCATATAAGAGGCTCAAGTTTACCTCCACAGGTTATGAACATAATTAGCATGACTCAAACACATATAACGGCGGTATTAATTGGAATCCCAAGGCATGGTGTTTAGGTGATTTTAAAAAACATAACAGAGAAAGCAGATTTGTTCTGTAATTCAGAAAAGGCCTAATCAATTTGCCTATTGATTTTACCTGTTGAATGTTAGGCAGTATATAAGGAAGAAGATTTCTAGTTTTAACAAATTTATCACCTAAGCCTTGCCTAGGTGAAAAACAATGTACCAGTATTAGAATTACTTAAAGAAAACTGTTTGAAATTGTATTATCAAACACGCTGTTCTAAGTGTTCAGAATTCAGAGTTATTACTAGTTATTTGTCAAAAATGAATGAAACTGTTTTTATCAGTAATTGGACTAGAGGTGCCTAAGCGGATATGAATGAAATCCTAAGGACATGATCTCTAATGCACAGAAATACAGAGTGATGTATATGCAGAACCTACGAAGGATTTTCTAATTGTTTAAGCATGCTTCAGTATATGCGGATATGACATGTTGATTACTATTATTTAACCTAAACAGGATCTCTAACTGTCAATATTGCACTGTTTAGGCATAGTTTCAGGAAATGCAGAATAACTTTCTTATTAGTTTGTTAGGCCTAATGCATGATCTCTAGGTGTACATGACAGCGATAGCATATAACACCATTTATTAGCAAGATTTTCTAAGCAAAGTGAGTATGCTAAAACAGCATAAACCTAAGAAGCAGGATCTCTAATGCATGAACATATGAACCTACACAAGATCTCTATTGCGCAGATAGGAAATAAAACCTAAGCATGGTTTCTACCCTTGCAATAGCTAAGCATGCATAGTTATCCCTCCCATTTTCACTATCCAACCCCCATGAGTTGTTTACAAATTATTACAAGCCAGGAATTATAAATTACATAAACAAAGTAGAAAAATAAGAATTTATTCTATAGGGAGCCTTCAATAGGCCCAAATCCTTCAAAACCTCATTGCCTTTTGGTATTTCATAGCCTTTCGTAATCCGGGTGTGTCAAAGTTCCCTAAGGATCTCAAGAGCTCTCGGGCAATGCTCACATCCAGACTTGGTAACCAAGAGTGGAACAATGTGCAGTGTGGAAGTACCAGCCTCAGTGCGTCAGAGTTCAGAGGGAGCTCAAAAGCAGTTCTCACACTGAGGGGGTAGAACTTAAAGGTCTAGGAGTAGAGTGAATTGCAGGAGATAAATTTTAAAAGGTTTTTGACAAAACAGTGTTGAAAGGGCCTTACTTAAGAAAAACATTTCAAGAAAGTTGTTTGGTAAACAGTTTTTGAAAAAAATAGTAGTGGAATCATATAAGCAATAGACCAATCATAGAACCAAACAGGTTCTGTAACACTCAAGGAACACAGAACCAAGATAAGTTTAGTAACACAAACCTCCACACAGGGGCAATGGGGATCGGGATACATAGAGCACATAACATGATGAACACATAACAAGCAGAAGTCTTGCAATTGGTGCAGGAATATTAATGGTCACACAATCAGAGATGTTTAGAGCATAGGATCAGTCATGGTTTGAAACCAATACAGAATCAAATTAGAGGGAGTGTTGGGAGAGGTTAGGACATGATTACACATAGGTTTAGAAAAAGCAGTTTAGGCTATTACATAATGCAATTATAGTACACTAGAGATCTCAGAAGACATGAACAGGGTGATATTGAAACACACACAAGAGGGAGTACACATGCTGAGGCTAAGGGGAGGGGTACCAAGAAATAAATAACATAGTATACCAAATTAGTTGCAAGTAGGACAACACAGACATAAATAAAAGAAAATCAGAAATAGGATGAATCGTAGTAACCAGAGAAACATATTGTTTTGGAGACTTTAAATATAAATTGGAAACATACCAGTTGAAGATAGAAAATACAGAGTAAAGAAGAAGCAAACAACACAACTAGTCTTGGCTTTCAGCCGACTAGTAACAACAGACAATCAATAGGAGCAATAGAATGTATATGTGTGGGTAAGAAAGAGTAAAACAAGATGTGTGTTCGCGTGTTGCTAATGAGAGAGTAGAGGCATTTACAGTCTGAAACATGCAGGAAACATAAGGCAAGAAGTACTAATTTAACACACTTATAGGAACAATACTTAATAAGAATCAATTAAAGACCCGTACTCCCTTTAATTAGGGAGTCATCGTTCAAACGGGCACAATTCATGCTAAACAAGGAAAAGGGTCGATTACAAACTGATTTTTACTAGAATAGTCAAGCATATGGCATTTAATGAGGACTAAATGTAGAGTATTCCAAGTAAGGAAAGTATATGAGAAATATTGGTAGCACCTAAAATAAGACAGAGTACAGCTCATATCTGAGAATTAGTCAAGAGGATATCGAGTGAGATTCAAATCACAGGGAATCGATACCAAATCAAGGGAAAGTATTACACAAATAAGGAAACAATTCAAAATCAATAAACAGTCATAAGGAGAATACACAAAGCCACAGTCTTTAAGGCAAGTATCACAGTTTTAAGGAGAATACAAAAAATCAGTATAGATTACCATGCAAACAATCAGTAGAACGAATAGTCAGGCCTTTTAACCAATAAATAACACATAATGGACAAGATCAAAGAAACCCTAAGCAAACATTTAGAGAACAGTATAAGATTGAAAACCCTAGCAACCAGCTAAAGCGAGAATCATAACGAATATACAGACAGCTTCATAAGAAACGAACACACATAAACATGTAGTAACAGACATCCTAGAAAATTAGTGCCTTTTAGCATAATAACTCAGACAACAAGAAAAACATAGGATAATCATTCAAACACAGTAAATATTTCTAAGAATCAGAAGAAGAACCGTTTTTGAGAAGGGGTCACGAAACCCTAGTTGAAAAACGAAGAGTCATTTTAGAGAAAACCGGAGAATCTTTGAGAAAAATGACGAAATAGCTTGAACTATACACATATCTATCATAGATCTAAAGAATCGGCGAGTTTTAAGAATTTAGGGTTTTGAAAAGAACCCAGAAAGATAAGAAAAACCTCAAAAATGTTACTGGTTTAGCCCCAACGATCATGGATCTTACTCGAGTGGCCGGAGGTGGCCGAAGAATGGTGAGCACAGGCCCAGGAGGGTAGGATGATTAACCCATGTCTCTTGAAGACCTTAGAGATGGCAAACACCGGCATAAGGGAACCGTAGGAGGCAGAGGGTGAGGAATCCATGGCCTCCGGTGGAGAAGGTCGCCGAAGAAGATGAAGAGACTCATCGGAGCATATAAGAGACAGAAGTCTCGAGAAGAGACTAAAGAGATAGAGAGAGAGAGTAGAGAGATGAGAGATCGGTGAGAATGAGAGGGGTCGGGGGGGTTAGGTGAGTTTAATTATGGTAATAATAATCTGGGTCATTGATCTAATTTGATCAACGACTCATATTGGTTTGGGGTTGGGGCGGGTAGGATATTGATCTTGGCTGAGTTACTGGGTCAATTAAATGGGTTGGGTATTGGGTTGAAATCAAAAATTAAAAGTGGCCAGATTTTAAATACCTATGAAAAATAAAAAATAAAATAATTAATATAATAGCTAATAATTATATAAAAATAAGATTAACGCTAAGTAAGTGAAATTTAAGGTAATTAGATAATATGAAAAATATAAAAATGATTAATTATGGAATTAAAATAGCATTTGCACAATTAGGCCATAGTTACAAAATTTGTGTAATTATAGCTAAACAATGCCTAATCAGTTAATTTGTAAAATAATTAAATCCTAATAGGATTAAAAATGATATATTGAGCTGGGGAATATTTTGAAATTATTTATAATATAATTTATGAACAATTATTGAATAAAAATGTTAAATAAATAGGAAAATGAATTGATTAAAAATATGAAAAATACCATTCATTATGAAAAGTGATTTTGAAGGTAAAATGTAAGTTTGAAAATAATTTCGAGGAAAAATTGGGTATCAACAGTTGTCCCTCTTTATCCGAAAAGGATGAAAGTGTTGTCGGGTAAAGATATGATGACCAATTTTGACCGAGTGGAAATAGTTTGAAAGATTTAGGTCGCACCCTGGTTTTTGAGCTTCCTACGTATCCCTAGTTTTTACAGGAATCATGCCGTATGTAGTTCAGGGGTCATCGGCGAAGTGTACCGATAAAGTTTTGCAAGAACGGACGCACGGTGCAAGGTTGGGTGGACAAGCGGCTTACGGGGTAGTTAATGGAACGGGAGTGGGACCACTCCTGTCAGGATGGTTGTTGCTTACCGGGTTACCTGCAAATGGGTAATACAAGCATATTGTGCGTAATTTAAACATGATGCAAATTCTCGTTGGACCATGAATGTTGTCTTTGGACGATTAAGGATGACGTCTTTAGACCATGATGTCCTGGACCATGAATTGATTGATGCAGGATTCGCAGGCTATGAAATGATTTTCTCGAGCCATGGAGATGGTGCCTCCGAACCATGATGCATTTGAATAATGATATGCAAACTGATAAAAGAGATCCTCAGGCCATGACATGGTGTTCTCGGGCCATGAAGATGGTGCCTCCGAACGATGATGCCTTTGGATAGGTTGGCGATGTTTCAGCCCATGAAGATGTAACAGTATGATGCTAACAAGACAGAGCTTAGTTTTGCGAACTAAAGGGGCAGAGCTTAGCCCGAAAGGAAAGCGAAGTAAATAATGCTAGAGGTGGCGGTTGCTTTTTGAAAAGTAAATGGGAGGCAACGTTTAGCCTCGGAAGGCAAAATAGTATCTTTATGCCATGCAGATGGAGGTAGAGCTTAACCTCGGAAGGAAGAATGATAGCCTTATGAAAGAATGCAATGAAAGTGGAGGTAGAGTTTAACCTCGGAAGGCAGAAAGTTAGCTTTATGCAAGAATGCAGATGGAGACAGCGTTTAGTCTCGGGAGGTAGAAAGGTAGCCTTATGCGAATGTAAATGGAGACAACGTTTAGTCTCGGAAGGCAGAATAGTAGCCTTATGCAATGCAGATGGAGGTAAAGTTTAACCTCGGAAGGCAGATAGGTAGCCTTATGCGAATGCAGATGGAGACATCGTTTAGTTTCGAAAGGCAGAAAGGTAGCCTTATGCAAGAATGCAATGCAAGTGGAGGTAGAGTTTAACCTCGGAAGGAAGAAAGTTAGCCTTATGCAAGAATGCAGATGGAGACAGTGTTTAGTCTCGGAAGGCAGAATGGTAGCCTTATGCAATGCAGATGGAGGTAGAGCTTAACCTCGGAAGGCAGAATGGTAGCCTTATGCAATGCAGATGGAGGTAGCGTTTAACCTCGGAAGGCAGAAAGTTCGCCTTATGCAATGAATCAAATGACATTAGGAGTTCCTAGCTAGTGATAAATTGCGGCGCTGTGATTGTTGTGATAACGAAGCATCATTTGTGCTGATAATAAATGTTGGCATGTGCGACGAGTTTGAGAAGCGTGTCTTTGAACAATATACGTCTTTCGGGCGGATAGTATGTTTTTTGGGTCCTTTGCAATCTTGGTGCCTGCATCCAAATAAAAATCGTGAGTTCTGTAAGGGGAAAGGTTAGTTCGCATTCCCGCTGGCTCTACTTGACTCGTTTAATTGATCATAATGATACCGTCCGTATCATTGGGGTAGTGTTCGCTAAACAAGTTGTTCCAAAAATAAGTATGCATGATTTTGTAAAAGTATAATGTAAGCATATGATCTAAAATAGTTTTAGATGAACCGATGATCATGACACGGTTCGAGACATTGCAACCTCTCCTGCTGCGGAATTTTGAGGGCCCTCCTCAAAATTTTGCCCCAGTTTGATGGGTGAGTACTTCTGACCGTTGCTCATGCGGTGATCGGCTGAACTTGCTTCAGAATTTTGAGGGTACTCCTCAAAATTCTTCCCCAGTTTCAAATTACGGGGAAAGATGCCATTTTATTGAATTGTGACCGAACCCATAGGGCTGCCTATGTATCCCCTCTTAAACGGGAATCAGGCCAGGCGTAGTTCAATTTACATTGTTGACAAAAGCATAAAGAGTTACACATAGTAGCGCTTGACTGCATCTGAATTGATTGGTTTCGGCTAAACTTCTTCGTTCATTTCTGCGAGTATCAGTGCTCCTCCAGTCAGCACTCTATGAACCTTGTACGGGCCTTGCCAGTTGGGAGAGAACTTCCCTTTGGCCTCGTCTTGATATGGAAAGATTTTCTTTAACACCAGTTGCCCTGGTGTGAATCGTCTCAGCTTGACTTTCTTGTTGAAGGCCTTGGTCATTCTCTTCTGATATAGTTGGCCATGACAGACTGCGTTCATTCTCTTTCCATCTATGAGGGCTAGTTGCTCATAACGGCTTCTTACCCGTTCTGCATCGTTGAGCTCAGCTTCTTGTATAATTCTTAGAGATGGAATTTAGACTTCAGCAAGAATAACAGCCTCTGTAGCGTAAACCAGCATATAGGGAGTTTCCCCAGTTGATGTGCGGACCGTGGTGCGATATCCCAATAAGGCGAATGACAACTTCACGTTCCACTGCTTGTGCCTTTCTATCATCTTCCTTAGTATATTCTTGATGTTTTTGTTGGCGGCTTCTACGGCTCCATTCATTTGTGGTTTGTATGCTGTGGAATTCTTGTGCTTGATATTGAAAGTTTCACACATGGATTTCATCAAGTCATTTTTGAGATTGGAACCATTATCGGTGATGATTGACTCTAGAACTCCGAACCGACAAACAATGCGGTCACGGACAAAGTCGGCCATGACTTTCTTAGTGACTGCTTTGTGGGAGGTTTCCTCGACCCATTTAGTGAAGTAATCAATGGCGACCAGAATGAACCGGTGTCCGTTGGAGGCGGCAGGCTCGATCGGTTCAATAACATCCATGCCCCAGGCGGTGAACGACCACGGTGAACTTGTTGCGTTGAGCTCACTCGGAGGCACCTTTATCATACCCCATGTATCTGGCAGTGGTGGCATTTCTGATCATACTGGATGCAGTCCATTTCCATAGTCATCCAAAAGTAACCAGCTCGGAGTATCTTCTTTGCCAAAACAAAACCGTTTATATGCGGGCCGCAGGTCCAATCATGAATTTCATCTAGTAATTTCGATGCTTCTTTTGCGTCGACGCACCTTAATAACCCCAAATCGGGAGTCCTCCTATACAGGATTCCTCCGTTATGAAATAAATTGTTGGACAATCTCCGAAGTGTGCGTTTCTGAGTGGAATTTCCAAGCTCGGGGTAGTCTCCTTTTGCCAAGTACTCCTTGATATCATGGAACCAAGGATTTCCGTCTGCTTCCTCTTCGAAATGGGCACAGTAAGTCGGCTGATTATGGATCTTTACGGGAATAGGATCAATGAAATTTTTGTCTGGATGCTGGATCATTGAGGACAAAGTATCCAATGCGTCAGCGAACTCATTCTGGATTCTGGGGACATTCTAGAACTCTATCTTCGTGAACCTCCTTCTTAATTCATGTACATGGTGCAGATACGACAGTATCTTGGAATTCTTTGTTGCCCACTCTCCTTGTACCTGATGTACTAATAGGTCTAAATCACCAATCACTAACAGCTCTTGGACACTCATGCCAATGGCTATGTTGAGCCCTAAGATTTAGGCTTCATATTCTGACATATTGTTGGTGCAGGGGAACCTGAGCTTGGCGGATACCGGGTAATGCTGACCGGTCTCTGATACTAGGACTGCTCCAATACCAACTCCTTTGAAGTTTGTTGCTCCGTCAAAGAACATCCTCCAACCGTTGTAGGGTTCTGCAATGTCTTCCCCTACGAATGATACCTCTTCATCAGGAAAATACGTTTTCAGGGGTTCGTGTTCTACGTCCACAGGGTTCTCACCGAGATGGTCTGCCAGTGCTTGTCCCTTGACTACCTTTTGAGTCACATAGATAATGTCGAACTCACTCAGCAGGATTTGCCATTTGGCTAGCTTTCCAGTGGGCATGGGCTTCTGAAAGATGTATTTTAATGGGTCCATCCTTCGTATGAGATATGTTATATAGGCACAGAAGTAGTGCCTCATCTTCTGAGCGACCCAAGTCAAAGCGTAGCAGGTGCGTTCCAATAGAGAATATGGGTCCTCATACGGAGTGAACTTCTTGCTGAGATAGTAAATAGCTTGTTCCTTCCTTCCTGTTTTGTCGTGTTGCCCCAGAACGCAGGTGAAAGCTCCATCTAAAACCGCAAGGTAGAGTAACAGAGGTCTACCTGGTTCTGGTGGTACCAAGACTGGCGGTGTTGACAAATATTCCTTGATTCTGTCGAAGGCCTTTTGGCACTCCACGTTCCATTTGGTTGCGGCGTCTTTCTTCAGCATCTTGAAGATCGGTTCACAGATAACCGTGGATTGTGCTATAAACCAGCTGATGTAGTTATGCCTTCCCAAGAAACTCATCATATCTTTCTTGTTCCTTGGCGGCGGTAATTCCTAAATGGATTTGACTTTTGACGGATCCAATTCTATTCCCCGACGGCTCACAATAAACATCAACAACTTCCCAGCAGGAACCCCGAATGCACACTTTGTGGGATTCAACTTCAGATTGTATTTTCGCAACCTATTGAAGAACTTCCTTAAGTCTTTTATGTGATCAGTGGATTTCGTGGTTGATAATAACATCATCCACGTATATCTCGATATCCTTGTGAATCATGTCGTGGAATATGGTGGTCATAGCCCTCATGTAAGTGCCCCCTGCATTCTTCAGGTCGAAAGGCATCATCTTGTAACAGTACGCTCCCCATGGCGCGATGAAAGCCGTTTTCTCAGCATCTTTTTTCATCCATCCAAATCTGATGATAACCAGCGAAGCAATACACGAATGAATGTAATTCATGCTTGGCGCAATTGTCAATTAGGATGTGTATATTTGGCAAGGGGAAGTCGTCTTTTGGACTGGCCCGGTTGAGATCCCGGTAGTTGACACAGACTCTGACCTTCACGTCCTTCTTTGGCATAGGTACAATGTTGGCTAACCATGTCGAGTACTCAACCACCCTGAGAACTTTGGCGTTGATCTGCTTGGTGAATTCTTCTTTTATTTTCAAACTCATATCGAGTTTGAACTTTCTGAGCTTTTGCTTTACCGGTGGACACAATGGATTGGTTGGTAATTTTTGAGCCACAATGGACGTACTTTGACCAGTCATGTCATCGTACGACCAGGCGAATATGTCCTCATACTCTTTTAGAAATTCTGTGTACTCTATCTTTTCTGATGGTGATAAATGAATGTTGATGCGAGTCTCCTTGACATTTTTCGAATCTCCCAGGTTGATAACCTCAGTCTTGTCCATGTTGGACTTTGGTCTGTTCTCAAAATTTTCAATTTCTTTGACAATCTCATCGGGTATATTATTTTTCTCTGAATCGATGTCTGTTTGCTGTGTTGTCCCATAGCATGTCACAGTCACCGGTTCATCAATACAAATAATAGTAATGTTGTATAGATAAAGTAATGAGAGAAAACAGTAGAAATAAATATTGGATTTTTATAAGGGAAGTTATAAGATGCTTTGATAAATTAAATAACTGTTTTGAACATTGGAGATCTTATTGCAGGAATTGAAATATGCAGGAAAAGGAAAATCATTTAGTAAATAAAATAGTAAATAATGCTTGTTTTAGACTTGCTACCCCGAGGCTCGTCGGGCTTTGGTCGTCCTGATAGAGCAATTCTTGAGATATATCCCTCTGCTCACAGCCTGTATGGAAGGGCTTTCATCCCCCTCCTCCTTGAGAATAATACAACAATCCATATCATTTTCCTCCAAAAACAAGTTCCTCATTGCTGCAAGTGCTTCTTCTTCGTCCGATCCATGAATAATGTCGACTTGTTGGAAGGTCTGTTCCAGATGCAGTATCGGTTGCTCCAGGGGGTAGTAAGGACCACGCCAAGGTGGCGACCAGCTATCTAATTCTTCCCATGTGTACTCATATCCCAGACCGAAAGTAGTACCATGTGTCTTGATCTTGATAGGTTTGGAGATTCCTTGAAGGTTCTTGCTGAGCTCTTTGCCATGCTCGTACCCATTCCAGTTTAGTATACTCTCGATTTTTCTATTCCACCATTTGTCTTTGTCAATGGAGTTGACCCGTTCAATGTGGTAGTAAGTTTCTCCACCCAACTTTATTCTTCCTCCGATCACCAGAATAGTCTGGCGATTGTAAATAGGGTTGCTACCGTCACCATGAATAATCACCTCTTGGTGGTTCCACTCGAACTTCCCCGCCTGATGTAGTGTTGAGGCTACGGCCCCAGCAGCATGGATCCATGGTCACCCTAATAACAGATTGTAGGACGCTGGCACATCTATCACCTGGAAGTCAACCTCGAACCAAGTTGGCCCCACTTGCAGGCATAGGCTTATCTCGCCAATGATGGACCGTTGAGATCCATCAAAAGATTTCACGTTGATTTCTCCATCCTTTATCTCGTGCAGACCTTTTCCCAATTTCTTGAGTGTTATCAACGGGCAAATGTTAAGACTGGATCCTCCATCGATCAATATTCTTGTGATGAAATAATCTCCGTATTGCACGGTGATGTGCAGTGCTTTGTTGTGCCCCAATCCTTCAAGTGGTAACTCGTCTTCATGGAAGGTGATTTTGTGGCTTTCCAACACCCGGCCCACCATATTGGCCATTTCCGCACTAGTGATGTTGTTTGGTACATACGCTTTACTCAACACCTTCAACAGAGCACTTCGGTGCGTCACGGAATTTTGTAGCAAAGAGAGGATGGATATCTGTGCTGGTGTCTTGTTCAGCTGGTTAATGACCGAATACTCCTTAGCTTGTAACTTTCTCCAAAGGTCATCGGGGCCTGTTTCGATAAGGGGGGGCCGATTGGCAGCCTGCCTACTTGATTCGGCCAAATGCTCAGGGGTATAGACCCTACCAGTTCTTGTCAGATCTTGTGTTGCGACAGCTTCCTCAGACCTTACCTCGCCTTTCCTTCTCAACTCGGCCGTATAGTCCCAAGGGATAGCATTTGAATATAAGGGTGGCGTGATTGACATTGCCACCGGAATTGGTGCAGCCATCCTTACTTCAAATGGAACGAGTGTTTGGGGCGGTTAAACTGCAACCTCGAACGGTGCCGGGCATTTGCTGGAGATACAAACTCAACTTCAATTGGCACTGGTTTCTTTGCAGGTGGCACTGCTTCAAACTCAAGTGGTATAGACATATTCACCTCAGCGTCCTCCGATGGTTGAATCTGGACTATGATCGGTTTGAGAGTGACTGCAGGTTTCTTTGGGTCATCGTCTTCTGCGATCAACCCGATTGATCCCTCGGGATCCCAATCATCCTCTATTTCAATCATGTGGATACCTCCACCCTTATGGTCTGGAAAAGGATTGTTGCGGACGTTGGAGCGGGGTCTTTTGCCACAATAATCTTGTTATCGATGAGGTCCTGTATCTTGTTCTTCAGAGAGCGGCATTCGTCGATGGTGTGTCCTTTCATGCTGGAATGGTATGCACAGGACTTGTTTGGGTTAATCCACTGAGAAGGGTTTTTATGGGTGGCAGCAGGGGTAGGTGTGACGTAACCGGCAACTTTGAGTTTCTCATATAACTGTTCAATGGGCTCAGCTATGACGGTGTACTATTTTTGAGGTCTGCGATCAAAATTGGGATGAGGTCTAGGGACGTTTTGGCGTGCATGGGGTGATTGATAATGAGATGGACGAGAATTTTAAGTATGGTATATGGGAGCGGATTGTGAGTATCTAGGTGAAGTAGATTGATATGTAGGTGGTGGAGATTGGTAAGTGGGTGGTGGAGCTTGGTAGGAAGGCGTTGGGGATTGGTAATTCGGTGACGGTACTTGGTAGATCAGGGTTGGCTGGTATGTGAGTGGAGGTGTTGGATAAATTTTGTATTTGAGTGGGGATTTGGCCCTTTGTGCAACCATTACAGCTCCCACGTCTCTTTTCTTAGACACACCACCAGATAGTAAAGCCTTGTTTGTAGCTTGAAAGGCTTCAACATTTGTGACCATACCGCTCTTGATACCCTCTTCAATCCGTTCACCTAATTTGATGATGTTGGAGGACTTGTGGCCCTCAACCATCATCAACCGTTCATAATACTGCGGGTCCTGAGCCCGGACAAAGAACTTGTTCATCTACTCTTCCTCTAGAGCAGGTCTGACTTTAGCGGCCTCGGACCTCCAGCGAGTAGCATACTCGCGAAATGTCTCCGTGGGTTTCTTCTTCAGATTCTGGATATGGAACACATCTGGTGTGTTCTCTGTGTTGAATCTAAACCTGTCCATAAAGTTAGTTGCCATACCTACCCAGTTGGACCATTTCTTGGGGTCTTGGCTGATGTACCAAGATAGTGCATCTCTCTTCAAACTTCGCATGAACAACTTCATGTGGATCATTTCATTCTTTCCCATGCCAACTAGCTTGTCTCAATAGGTCCTTAGATGGACCCTCGGATCACCAGTACCGTCAAACATTTCGAACTTCGGAGGTTTGTACCCCTTGGGCAGTTCGACATCAGGTTGTATACAGAGGTCTTCATAATTCAACCCTTTGATTCCCTTGGTTCCTTCAACATCCTGAACTCGGCTGGACAGCTTCCTTAGTTCCTCAGCTAGATTCTTGATGAGCAGGTCCTTTTCATCGGACTCGGATGGGTATGGGATAGGTGGAGTGGAATGGGTCATGGTTTCCACATAGATGGGATTGTGAAAATGGTCCTTTGTGGGGTTCTGAGGTTCTGAGATGAGTAATAGAGTGTTGTTTGAAGTGTGGAAACTATTGCATTATGTTGGGAGAGTTTGGTTCTTTGGGGGAGTGGCGTGATGATGAGGTGCGCGATGATTATGTTGCCTTGGTATATTTTGTGGAGGCGTAGGGTTTTGAGCATCTGGGAAGTTGACGTCTGGGACGTTAAGGGAAAATGACAGGTTGGCCAGATTCCGGACCTGGTCGAGTTCTTCTTGGAACTTCAACAATTTCTGTTCAAGTGATGACATGCTTTCATTCAGGACGTGAATACCTTGGCCGTCAGCGGCCTCTATTTGTTCAACCATATTTTCCTTCCTGATACCGCTGGATTCTGCCATCTTACTATTGCCTTTGTTTCTGCCTTTAGGAGGACTAGGAGGAGGAGTAGGTGGAGGGCCCTTGGATCTTGTGCGATAGACTGATGATGCCAGAATGCACGAACTAACCTTTGGGGAGGGGAATAATAAAAGAAAAGGAAACAAAAACAAAAGGTAGCCAAGTCAGTGAGGGTCATGAAAAAAGTATTGCAGTATTTAAACACATAGTGCAGGAATGTAAAGCGTGTCCTAATTTGGGGAACCTCTTTATGCCCGAGGTAGGCCTAGAGACAAGTTGATTTGGAGAACTTAGAATGCTAAATGCCTCATTTTATTGATAAGAAAAATAGACAAACCCCAAAACGACACGAAAAAAATGAAAGGCACTAATGGTCATTGGCCTTATTACATCAATAGAGAAAACAAAGACATTCCTATATACTTGGTCCCAGAAGGACCATCCCCAGATTCGGCATTCCTGCTTCCCTCAAGCAGCTTTCCCAGCTCGCGAAGTCCCAGCAGCAAATAGCTCCTGGCTAGATAACCCTCTTCGGCTCCCTCAGCCTTGTGGCAAGTCTCGATCCTTTTGCTAAATTTCTCCCTCAGTTCAATTTTGCCTTGTTCTAAGTATCCCAGCCTCTTGTTGGTGCTGACAGCCATGTCCTTCCACTCCTTGATCAGCTTCTTGTTAAACTCATGTATCTTGTGATGATCATCCTCGCATTCGCGGATACTTTTGCACAACTGGTTGAACTTAACTCGTGCTTCAGTCCTTTTATCTATAACCCTGTGACCTCGAGCGAACCCCGACTCGATCTGACCACCCAGATCTTCTTCTAACCAACCAAGATAAAAGGAGTACAACCGGCATGATACCTGTCTGGCTCGATGGTGTCTTTCTCAAGCATAATCTTGCAGTGCCATAGGTGCTGATCTTGGCACTTGTGAGGGTTGTCATCATTATGAAAGTCTGCTCGAAGATGGCTCATTTTCTTGACCCTATGTATGACTTGCATCCTACCCGCTTGCCTCATAACTCGGATAGGGACGTAAGAGTATGTCCCTCTTAGACCAATCAGTATTAGGAAAAAATCATCTCGGGATCGAATGATGAACTCGTCTATCGAAAACCACTCAAACATCCTGTCACGACCTGAAATCCCACCCTTCAGGCCATGACTGCGTCTAACGTTGAACCCGCTAGACAAGCTAACGTGTACAGTTAATCTAACATTTGCAATCCAATACAACAGTAGTAAAGAAAATACCTTTAAAAATCTTAACAGAAATAACGAAACACTTTAGAATTTTTACAGCGGAAATGTAATAGAATCCGAAAATGCAGGTGAAATAGTAAAATACATAATGTCGTATAAGCCCAAAACCGGGGTGTCACAACTCACGAACTATCTAAACAAAGTGCTAAATACAGAGTCTGAAAAGAAATAAATAATTGTCCTGAAACTAGGAGAAAATGTAAGACAATAAGGAATCCAAATGCAGGAGAGACACCAAGGCCCACGAACGCCAGCGGGTATACCTTGAAGCTCTGGGTGGACTGAAGGTGGCTCCCTCAATGCGGTCCACTAGGTCCGGATGCGGGATCTGCACAACATTAAGTAGTGCAGTGTAGCATCAGTACAACCGACCCCATGTACTGAGTAAGTGTCGAGCCTAACCTCGGCCGAAGTAGTGACGAGGCAAGACTTGACAATAACGATAACCTGTCCTATTCTACAGCAGGTAACAGGGACAAGACAAGGCAAGAAATAAGCAGAGAAGTAAAGGGTACGGGGGCATTAAAGGGGAACAAGTTAAATGAAGCAGTTAAATTGACATATAGAAGTAAGTAAGGAAGACAATTTAGCACAATAGCTAACGAAACAAGTATGAGTACCAGAAATTAAATAATGGCACGGCATCACCCTTCGCGCTTTTACTCTCTTCCTCACAATGCGATGTACAATGTGAAATAGTATAAATCATGGCACGGCATCACCCTTCGTGCTTTTACTCTCTTCCTCACAAGGAAATGTACAATGTAAGGCAATATAAATCATGCAACGACATTAACCTTCGTGCTTATAATCAATGTAAATTATGGCAGGGCATTAACCTTCGTGCTTATAATCAGTGTGAATCATGGCACGGCATCACCCTTCGTTCTTTACACTCTTCCTCACTATGCAATGTAATAAAATATCATGGCACGGCATCACCCTTCGTGCTTTACACTCTTCCTCACCAAACAATGACAGATATAATGGCAAGGAGTACAACATAGTGGAAATACATTTCAATATCACCCGGCAAGGGGAAAACATCAATCAATATCACAACAATTGCCCGGAAAGGGTCTCAGCTATAACCAATCAATTCAAATATATTCTTAACAGTTGGATTTTCAATCAAACCAACACATCATAGGTTCATCAACCAATATTTCCAACAATAACGGCTTCCATGTAGAGACAAGTTCATAATATAACGAACATGGAAGTAATAACAAGATTTTTATCAAAATTAGACTCACGGGCATGCTTGACACACAATGCATAGTTACTCATCACCTTACCTATGCATTGAACATGATAAACACTTAGCACATAGAATACAATACCTATTCCCTCACTTAAGTTAGGCAAGACACCTACCTCAGGTCCAAAATATAGCAGTCAACCCTCTAACACCGCCTTTCCTTTTTAATTCCACTCCGGAACAACAATATCTAGGCATAATTAACTTAAGTATATCAATAATAACTCAATAACACAATCACATATCCTAAATACACAATTCCTATAATTCTTCCAAAATTTCCAAAATTCGACCCCGGGCCCGCTTGGTCCAAACACGAGGCTCGGACCAAAACCAGATCACCCATACCCCCACGAGTTAGAATATATAATTTCTTTTGAAAGCCAACCTCAAATTGAGGTTGAATTACCCAAATTTTCCCAAAAACCTAACTCTACCCAAAACCCCTAATTTCTACCTTTAAACCCTAGGACTTTTTATGATAATTGATGAAAAGCCTTAGAACATTGAAGGAAAATCAGCTAGTGAGCACTATCTATGAATTGGGAAGAAAATCTCTTGAGGAAATCGCTCTAGGTCTTCTATTTTTGAGAAAAATTGAGAGAAAGAACGTCTGAAATTGTTTTTAAAAAAATTTACTGTTCAACTCTTGCACCTGCGGTACAGGGGTCGCATCTGCGATCTCGCAGGTGCGGGAAAAAAGTCGCACATGCGGAATTGGGTCAGGCCCATAGGGGGCCGCACCTGCGGAAATGGGTCCGCTCCTGCGACGCCGCTCCTGCGGAGATTTGTCCGCGCCTGCGAGAGGGAATGCACCTGCGGACTGGGCGTCGCGTCTGCAGTCTCGCACCTGCGGCCCTAGGCTCGCAGGTGCGTGCACATCAGAAATGGGTGCACCAGCAGTGTTTTCATGAGTTAAAACACCCCGAATACCTACCTGAAACACACCCGAGCCCTCGGGTCTCAAAACCAAAAACACATACTACTCCCAAAATATCCTACGGACTTATTCAAGCATTTAAATCACCGAGATATCATCAAATCATCGAATTAAACCTCAAAACTCTTAGAATTTTCTTAAAACTTCATAAAGCTTAATGTTTCAAATTTTGATCTGAAACACGTCATTTCAAGTCCGTTTTACACCAAATTTCACAGAGAAGTCACATAACATATATTAAACCTGTTCCGGGTTCCGGAATCATAATACGGGCCCGGTAACACGGTTTTCACATCAAAGTTCATATTCAAAAACCTTTATTATTTTCAGAAAACAATATTCTTTAAAAATTTATTTCTCGGGCTTGGGACCTCGGAATTCGATTCCGGGCATACGCCCAAGTCCCATATTTTCCTACGGACCCTCCGCGACCGTCAAATCACGGGTCCGAGTCTGTATACCAAAAATATTGACCAAAGTCAACTTTATTCATTTAATTGTTACAAAAATTCCATTTTCATCAAATTTTCACATAGAAGCTTCCCGGCTACATGCCCGGGCTGCGCACACATATCGAGGTGAGATTAATGGAGGCTTTTGGAGCCTCGAAACACAGATTTAGCTAAATTTACTTAGGATGACCTTTTGGGTCATCACAATGTCCACCTCTAAAACAAACGTTCGTCCTCG
>ML290322.1:33936-52761 GCA_005239495.1 Nicotiana undulata | reverse complement strand
GCCTATCAACCGGAATTCGCCAAAATACTAACTTCGCCAATTCAAGCCTAATTCTACACCAGGTACCCTAAAACTATTCTGAACACACTCCTAAGTCCCAAATCACCTAACGAAGCTATCCGAACCATAAAATCCGCATTCCGAGGTCATTTACCAATAAGTCAAATCCGGGTTGACTTTTCCAACTCTAAAGCTCTTGTTAGAGACTAAGTGTCTCAATCCACTCTATTTTCACTCCGAACCCGAACCAACCAACCCCAACACTTCATGAACAGTCTAACCGAGCTACTACAAGACAGAAATAAAGGAATAGATGCGTATACTGCGTAATGACGGACCGGGTCGTTACATCCCAGCATCAAGTATATCATACGTCCTTAGTATTGTTGTGTCTTTGTTAGTGTCATCTATTTGTAACTCCTACCCAGCTTACTTAGAAGCATTTATGTAGGAGATCTTTTGTAAAATCATAAACCTGTGTTTGTGTCTTGGCTAGAGTTAGTCAAAGTGTGTGCTTTGTAGTAAAGTTATTACAAAGAGGCTTGTAATAGAGTTATTACAAGTAGGTTACAAATTAAGAGATTAATTCATAGCTTACAGTAGGTTGTAATCTAAAAGTTGCTCAGTTAGTGAAGTTGAAGTCCTACGAGGGTAGGTCGTGGTTTTTAATCCCGTGAGCTGGGAGTTTTTCATGCAAAACTTTGTTGTGTATTTTAATTACTGTTGTGCATGTGTGTTCTATAAAAACTAATAGAGAACCAGGTTCTCTATACAGTTTGGTGGACCCTAAGTTTACATCATACTGGATTCAGTGCCAGGGATAGCGCCCCACGCTACTCTGGGCGCTGGGTGATAGGAAGTCTCCAATTTCACGTGGGACAAGGTTATTTCGTCCCTACACACCCCCAACTTGTATAAAGGGGATCCTAAACCTATTTTGGAGGGAGGCACATTTTTTAGAGTAACCTTTGAAGAAAGGAGAGCACGGATCCGCTGTGGAGGCCGGATTTCATCTTTTCCTCCACCAAACTTAGTATTTTTTATGTTTCTTTGTATGATTTGTTGTTTGGCCACCATGTCTTTGTGGAGCTAAACTTCACGTTCTAGAGTTGTGGTTCTTTCATGACCATTGCTATTCGAATATTGATTTTGATTTCTTAGTTTATTATATTGGTTTATTTATTCAATCTCGCGCTTAATTATTTGATTGGTTTATCACCAATTAAATACTATCTACGAATCTAGAGTTGAACTCGAAAGTGGGAATTCTAGGTTGCACATAGGATTGAGTAGAGCAAGTTATTGAACTCGAGCATCGGGGAATGGATTCTCGATTAGGATAGACTAATGTAATTGCCTTACTTTGTTATTATACGGGAACTACGAATGCATTCATGTTGATTCTACTCTAATAGACATATAGGCGTTAGGTTTGCTTTAATAGATGAGTAAGGCTCGATAGATTCTTATGGGAAATATTAACCCCGTCAACCAATAAACCAAATAAATTAATTAGTCAGTTCAATTGAAGAATACAATAGGATTGTTAGATAGACCATGATCCTAGATCGTTTTCATTACATTGATATCACAAAAATGTGCTTCTCCCTTGTTCAAAGTTCACTATTTGTTTTTCTTTATTTTAATTAGTTTAGAATTAAATACATCTAGGTTTAATTCTTGTTTAGATAATTAGGATAGTCAAATTTAGTTAATAGCGCTTCGACATCCGACTTTTAGTCACTTTATTATTTGACGACCGCGTATACTTACATGTGCGTTTGGCCGCAATAATTTTTCAAATTTCGAGGTAACTTTTCAATGATACAAGTTATTGAAATAGAGTCTTCTAGTTAGTTAAGAAATGAACAATTAGTTAGTAGTCCAAAAGTCGTCAGAGTTAGTTACAATAACTGGCTTATGTTAATGACAGAATATGTCAGTAGGATTGGAACTCAAGATACATTGTAATTGATATAAATACATCTATGATACATATTTAGAAACATCAATGTGATATACACTTTTATCCTAAATCTTCTCTCTTCCCTTCTTTTCTCTTCTGTGTTTTTCATTTCTAGCTGACCTCTCGAAGCTTCTTCCTGAATCAGCTTTACGATCCTCGAGTTCATCTTGAAATCCTGCAAATCGTGAATTGTTGGTATCATATCCAATAATCCTCGAAAGTCATGGAAAAGGTTACTCGATCAAGTGATCAATTGATGATCTAGTTTATTTGCATGAATTAATGCATATATTGATAGCAGATGTTGGAGCTTTGTATTGTGAAGTTTCACATCTGAAGCAATTGGATCAAACAGCCTTTGAGTTGAAAGAACAACTTACAAATTCTAGAGAACCTCGAAAGAACATATCTTCATTACAAAATGAATGTGAACCATTCGAAGAAATGAGCCTTATTAGTTGCAACCATCACAACTCTAACTTCTCTAGGTGGTCCAGAATGGAGTTTCTGCGATTTGCAGGAGAAAATTTGAGGTCATGGTTATTCAAGGTTGAACAATTTTTCTCCATGGATAAGGTTGCTGCTGAGGAAAAAGTCGAAATTTTTGCAATACAATTGGAAGGAGAAGCTATACAATGACATCTATCCTTCATGAGGTACAAATAATACATGCAACTAGCTATTTGGAATGAATATGTTATGGCATTAGTAGAGAGATATGGGGCTGATTTTGATGATCCAATAGAGGCAATCAAGAAGATCAAACAAACTGAAAGTGTGAAAGAATATCAAGCTATTTTATAGAGAAATCTGAATATAGCAAGATTGTCTCAAGAAAATAAAATCAGTTGTTTGTTTCCTTGGGGGTTTGAAACATGAGATGAACATTGCAGTCAAACTCACCAATCCAACTACATTATCACAGGTGCATAGAACTATAGAATTCAGGAAGCTTACTTAGTTGCAACCAAACAATCCTTTTATACACCAAATCCCTCAACCAAGAGATATGCAAGACAAGAAACTGATGGTAAACCCTTATTACCTACTTCTAACTCTAGCAGTTCAACTTATGCTAAAGGATGCACTAGAAGAACATTGAGCCGGGATGAAATGAATGAATAAAGGGCAAGGGGATTGTGTTACTTATGCAATGAGAAGTATGTACATGGGCATAGGTGTAAGAACTCCAAACAGTTATATCAGTTGGAATTGGAGGAAACATAAGAAGTGCAAGACACAGATAAGGAGCAAGAACTAATACTACATGAAGATGGATTCAATCAACTAGAATCATCTCAGCTATAGAACAGATGGAAATTTTTATTCATGATTTGAATGGTTCCTTGGGTTATAGAACTTTGAAGGTGACTAATTGATTATCATGCAAAAAAGGCACTGAATATACTGATTGACACTGGTAGTTTCCACAATTTCATAGATCCTTATTTGGCTAATCACTTGGGGTGTAAGATCAAGTCTACTCATCCTCAAATAGTGGTTGATGCTGATGGGAATATGATGGTCGATAGAATGTGTACAATTACATGGTTATTACAAGGTGTAGAATTAGTAGCCCAATTCTTACTGTTACCATTATGCTCATGTGGAATAGTATTGTGAGTGCAATGGTTACTGACACTTGGAGACATAAAGATAAACTTCAGGAAGTTGACTATGGAATTTTGGTACAAAGGAAGAAAGCATCTTCTCAGAGGTGCTGGCAGCCAAGTTAAGGCTCAAGAAGCTGGAAAACTAGCCAAGCATAGAGGTAACACCTCTCAACTATGTATGATTCAAGTAGTACCCATGGGGAGTACAGGGAAGCAATGTCATGTACTTAAGGCTAAAGAGGTACTTAAAACAGATGCTAGATTATTGCAGTTGCTATCTGAGTACTCTAAGTTGTTTCAGGAACCTACTAAACTGCCACCTTCTATAGGTGTATTTAACCACAAGATTGTATTACAGGCTGGTACTGAACATGTGAATAAAATATCCTATAGATATCCTTCAGTGAAAAAGACATTATTGCAGACAGATGCTGGACCAAAGTATCATCTAATCTAGTTGTAGTCCCTTTGCATCTTCAGTGGTTTTGGTAGGAAAAAAGGATGGCACGTGGAGATTTTATGTAGATTATAGGGATCTGAATAAGCATACTGTAAAGAATAAGTTTCTCATTACTAATATGGAAGACTTGTTAGATGAATTAGGAGGTTCCAAAGTCTTTTCTAAGATAGAACTAAGGTCTGGTTACCATCAACTTAGGATGGCAAAGAAAGATGTACCTAAAACTGTTTTTAGAACTCACTATGGATATTTTGAGTATTTGGTTATGCCATTTGGGCTCTCAAATGCTCCTGAAACCTTCGTAGGATTAATGAATTATGTTTTTCAGAAATTCCTTAGGAAGCATGTGTTGGTTTTCTTTAATGATATACTGATATACAACTGTACTGTGGAAGACCATTTGGCTCAGCTAGAATCTGTCTTTGTGGAAATGAAGAAGCATCTACTATTTGCCAATAAGAGCATGCTTCTTTGGTGTTCACAGGATTGAATTCCTAGGCCATTTCATCACATCAAAAGATGTTTCTACTTATCCCCACAAAGTAGAAGTTGTGAGAAATTGTCCTACCCCATCCACACTCAAATAGTTTAGAGGGTTATAAAGTTTAGCTGGCCACTATAGGAGGTTTATCAAAGACTTTGGAGTTATCTACAAACCTCTAACTGAGTTGGCCAAGAAAGACAATTTCAAGTGGTCATCCACAGCTGATTCATCTTTTGCAGAACTAAAGGAAGCACTTACTCATGCTCCTGTTCTAGCCTTACCAGATGCCAATAAGACATTCATTATGGAGACTGATGCAAGTGGCTATGGGATTAGGGCAGTTCTCATGCATGAAGGTCATTCAATAGCTTTTATCAGCAAGGCTCTATCACCTAGACATGCTGCATTATCTGTCTATGATAGGGAGTTATTGGCTATTGTGCATGCAGCCACTAAATGGTCACAATACTTGTTGGGGCAAAAGTTTATGATAAGGACTAATCATAAGGCTCTAAAGTTCCTTATGAAGCAGAAACTTCACACCAACTCTTTAACTTTTATGGTTAACTAAGTTGATGTCCTTTGACTACTCTATAGAGTACAAGAAAGGAGTAGAAAATAAGGTAGTTGATTCACTCTCAAGGATCACTGGAGCTGAATTGTTATCATTGGTAATCTCACCCCACAACACTGATCTAGCCATAGCTTCTAGCTGGAACTCAGATCAGGAGCTTAAGCAACTTATTGAAGAACTCCAAATGGATCCTACTACTCACTAACAGTTCACTTGGATTTAAGGACAGTTGAGGAGGAAAGGAAGGCTGGTAGTTGGCATGGTGCCAGAACTAAGAGAAGCCATCATGACATTGTGGCATGCTTACCCTCAAGGTGTTGATTCAGGGGTTGAAGCTGCATTAAAAAGGTTGATAACACTGTTTTATTGGAAAAATATGAGAAAGGAATTAAAGACATTTGTCTACAACTGTGATGTTTCCCAAAAGAATAAATCAGATCTAGCTGCTTATCCTAAATCTATTGCAGCCACTACCTATCCCAGATGTGGTATGGTCACAAATCAACATAGACTTTATTGATGCCTCCCTAAATCAAATGGCTATAAGGTCATCATAGTAGTAGTAGATAGGCTCAGTAAGTATGGCCATTTTATTCCATTAAAACACCCTTACACTGTTCAGTCAGTTGCTAAGGTCTTCCTAGACATAGTGGTCAAATTACATGGGGTGTCTGATGTTATTACTAGTGAAAGAGATGCTATCTTCTTGAGTGCTTTCTGGCAGGAGCTCTTTACACTACAGGGGGTACAACTACACACCTCATCAGCATATCACCTTCAATCTGATGGACAAACTTAGGTGTTGAACAGAAGCCTTGAAACATACTTAAGATGCTACTTTAATGAGGATGTTGTTAACTGGTACTCATGCTTGCCTATGGCTGAATACGGGTACAATACCTCTTTCCATTCAGCTATCCATACAATACCTCTTTCCATTCAGCTATCCAAACTACTCCTTGTGAAGCATTGTATGGCCGGCCACCATCCTTACATCTACCTTATTTACCATGAGAATCAACCTCAGCTGAAGTTGACGATAAATAGGGAACAACAACTACAACTACTTAAACACCACTTAAAGCGAGCACAACTCAGGATGAAGCAACAAGCTGACTCTCATAGAAGTGATAGGCGGTTTGCAGTTGGGGATTGGGTTTACTTAAAGGTCCAGCCGTATTAACAAGTAACCATTTGTACCATTCCTCACACAAATCGGCTGGATTGGTCCAGTTGCCTATACCCTTTTATTACTTGCAGGAGTAAAATTCACCCTACATTCATGTGTCACTACTAAAAAAATGTTATGAAGTCCCTTCACAAATCTCCTGCCCTCCTATCATTTAGCCAGCCCCTACTGTCCTGATCCTGAGCTAGTTTTGCAAAGAAGAATGATAAAAATAGGCAATAAAGCTGTGGCACATGTTTTAGTTAAACGGCAACGATTGCATGCTAATGCTGCTAATTGGGAACTTGTCACTGTTTTACAAACTCGATTTCCCTTGTTTGATCCTTGTGGACAAGGATCTTCCATTGGAGGGGAGTAAATAAAGTTATTGAAAAGGAGTCGAGTAGTTAGTTAAAATGAACAATTAGTTAGCAGTCCAAAAAGTCGTTGCAGTGAGTTACAATAACTAACTTATATTAATGAGAGAATCTGTCGGTAGGATTGGAACTCATGATACAATGTAATTGATATAAATACATCTGTAATGCATATTCAGAATCATCAATGAAATATATACTTCTATCCTAAATCTTCTCTCTTCCCTTCTTTTCTCTTCTGTGATTTTCATTTCTAGCTGACCTCTCGTAGCTTCTTCCTGAATCAGCTTTACAATCCTCGAGTTCATCTTGAATTCCTGCAATCGTGTATCATTCCGAGACATGCTCTTATGTAATAATGAGAAGATTGTTTTCATGTCCGTTGTTGTGAACAGTGGGCCTCAAAGGATCAATCTTCCATATGCCGTCAACAATGAACTTGATCTGCACAAACAGAAATGAGAGGCTCAGTACAGTACAGGATAACACAGTATGACATCAAATTCGTTGCAATCAATAAAACCCACCTCATATGTGCCTGGATACAGCTTTAGGCTTTCAGAAAAGACACCTCCGCGTGATTTTTCCATCTTTCTCTGCATTTAAATACATCCCATCAAGCTGCTAGTGAAGGACAAGATGCCCCTTGAAATCAACATCACAAAGTCCCTCACGTTCTTAGTACAAGGCCTTTTAGGGGAAGAAACAGAAATGTGCAGTTTTCATTATTAAGAGGCCGGTGACATGCCATTTTCAAGGCATTTGATGCTTTAGGAACAGCTTTAGAGAAATCTACTTGATGGTACATGGAACTCTTTAACTCAAGTACAGCAATGTTGTTATCTAATTTGTAATTTCTCTCCTAAATGCCAAATGACTTTCCGGGAAAAAAAGGGGTAAAACTATGGTAGACCATCTTCTGAAGTTCTCAGCAAGGATTAAAGAAGTGCACCTTGGATTCTGAACTCTACATTTCACTGACGCATTTTTATCTTATTTGCACTAGTAAGTTGAGCAAATTCTGATTTTTGCTGTACAAGTTCCAAATACTGTGTAGTTTACTAAATAAAATTTGAAAATGAAGCAAATAACAGGAATATAAGTGATCACATACTATTGTGATTAGATCCATAGCCCTTCTTGAAAACCCACCTGGGTCCCAACACAATCAAAAGAAAAGATGGTGAAGGCAAAAAGTCATGCAATTTGCTCGAGTCAAGTCAGCAAAGCATATTGCACTGGATATTAATTGGGTGTACCCCCTAAAAGAGAATCTTTTATTTTCCTGCTCTAGCCAAACATGACTAAGTTGTGAACTTCTTTCATATCGGCCACAAGAATAGTTAGATGTTGACTCTATTGGTGACACTTCAACACTAAACCATGCAGAAGAGGATGGCCTTACTGTTATCATTGATAACACATCATATTCATCCTAAACAACAACAACAATAAGATTAAGTTGGTATGGACAATCACATTACACGAAATTAGGCTTGACGTTTTAACAGTAAAATGTTGTCTCCTATTTCCTATCATTGATGTGGAAGCAAGATGAAACCTGAGTTGTCCATCCATCAAAAGAACCTGCTAGAAGAACCTCTGAGGCGGAGTTAGTCCAAACAATGCAAGCAGTACGAAGAATCTGCAAGGCTTTACTAGCACTATCAATCCTCTTCTGCTTCTCTTCTAATATCTTCTGTGCATCACTGAAAATATATGCTAGGAAAACTCAGTTTTGGTTAAGGTATCTAGTCTTAAGTATGTATTTCTAAATGAATGAAAAGTGACCACACATTATCGCAAGTGTCATTTTCCCCTCAAGCACAGCCAGCTTTGCACGTATCGACCTCAATCTCTCCCGGGCATTCATGAATTCATTCTCCTGGAATTCCCATGCATCAGAAAGCCTTTGCAAATCACTTGGAGAGCTTCCAAGAACCTAAGGAAGAAAGTGAGAAGTTACATAATGATATTAGCACTATCACATTAAACAATAAATAGTTAGCAGAACAATAAATAGTGAGCAGAACTTTGTTTCCAATTAGCAGAATTTCGTTTCCAGTGGAAATGTCTATACAGTGAAAATTGAAGCATTTCCTCTTTTAGACAGAAGCGTTGAAGAAAATATTTTGCAATATAATTCCTTTTAGCTCATGTTCTTTTCTCTTTTCTTCTTCTTTCCTGAATTGTGTTCGTTTTTTTCTTCTTTTTTTTTTTAGAAAGGGTATCAAATTCCTGAATTGTGTTATTACCAAATCTAAAAGCTTAAATCAGAGAGGGACACACTTTTATTTACTTAATTGTATCTTAACAAAGCCTTTCAAATTGTGGACCTAATTATTTTTCCTGAGTCAAGCACTTGGAAATCCTATTTGTTAATGGTTGGCGGTGAGACTTGAACCAAGGACCACTACTTGCTCAGATACCATGTTAAAAATTCCGAACCCTCAATTAAAAACTTCAGCTATATATTGAGAGAGTACACTTTATTTATTTATTTATTTAGGTCTTAACCATTTTCTTCGTCTTAACAGTTCTATTTTTATCTTTTTTTAAGTCGAAGGAAGCAATTTTAGGTATTGAGTCTAAATACCAAAGATGTCAGCAAAAAGTGTTCGGGAGCGTGATGCAAATGCTTAGTTTCACATGATTATGTCATGTTTACAAATGAGTCATGACCAAAAAAATTATCAACATAGAACACTAACTCTGTAAATTTGTTGTCGAACATCTATTCAACAAAATAAAGTTACCACTCTTTTTGGAGGAATAACTTCATCACTGGGAAAACATAGGAAGCTAATCCATTACTTTTATAAGAAGAAGAATGATGCTAGGAAAACAGTCATTAGCAATTTTGAGAAACTAAAGATACAGATTTCTACCTCCTTCAAATTTAACTCCTTGCTTTTGGATTTCAATGAGTGCAGTGTCAAGGATAGCTCAAGTTCTAAATGCTGAAGCCGGGTGCTTATCTCATTGTGGTTTTCATTTTTCCATCTTCGTAAAGCTTCGGTTCTACTCCCCGTGATATTAACTAGATCATCTCCCGCAGCTTCGCTCTTAACGTCAATCCAACTTTTACCTAGAGCAACACAGAGTTTACAATCTATACACAATATTAGACCCATGAAAGAGAATACCTTCAAACGCTATATCCTGAAGGTCTGCATGTTGTATGCTCCATTTTCTCCACATGGGTGAAAAGCTATGGTTAAGCTCCTCATCTGAGTCCCTTTGAATGTCTTTCATGGGGCTACCTTTATTGAGGCTACCATTTTTTCCTAGGTCAGTCCTGTCTTTTACAATGTAACAGACATGACATCTCATGACTCAGAATTTAACTGTTTACAGACAAACTACTCAGGAATAAATATTTTCAGTTCAAAATTTTTAGGTAAATAGTACTATCAGATTTCAAGATTTCCTTCTTTTTTTAGGGAAAATTTCACATAACAACAACTGGGCTCCCTACTTTTCAATTTTATAGCCCACATTTCAATTTACAACCAACTAGCCCAAAAATAATAGGCTAGATTCAACGTCCAACTCCAATAGGTTCTCAAAATTATTATTTAAAATTTTGAACAAGATTGCTCAAGCTTTTAAGTTAATTTTTGAATCAGTAACTGTGACTCAAATATTAGTTCATCAAACCAAATCCATTTGGCTGGTGAAAATTAGATTTTTAACAAGCTTAAATATGTGGGTTTAAATTCTGAATTTGATTTTGTGAGAAATTTGAAGTGGGTGTTATTTAGACTTGTTAGAAATAGTATAAGGAGGTTGTACATAAATTTGAAGTCATTTAATAGAGATTTGGACTGGTTTTGAACAAGAATTGCAACTTAAAATCGTGGAACAAGTTCGTCTACAGACGCTTGTATAAAGGTGTATAAAAGTGTATAATAGTATATAAGATTTGTTTATACACTATCATACAAGATTATACATAATTATACAAAAACTGACTTCGTCTTCTTCCTTGCATCTTTTCTTAAATTTAACTCAAATCTTGCTCAAATCTACTCCAAATCACTTCAAATTCAAATTTTGAACTCCTTTTGATATTTTCAATCAATTGGAACAAACATCCAATCCAAACAACTAACAAACTCAAAAAACCCTATTTTCAAAAGCAAAACTTTGAATGACCTTCAATGGTGGACTTCTACTATTCAATTTTCTTACATTGCAACCAAGTGACATAGGGGGAGAAACAGATACACGACCCCTTAAAGCATATGTAGAAGATGTGAGAAGAAGAGAGAGGGAAAGCAATGGTCGTGGAAACACAGATTTAACTCCATAGCTTTTAAAAGCAATGATTGTAAGAACGCATATTTTAAATTTGCTAGTGCTTTCAAAATATATACAATATGGTATATATACAATATGGGCTAGGTCGGGTAAAACATAAAAACATCGGCCATTTTTTGTTATGGTGTGAATTCAAGTGTATTTTCTTGTAATTCTTCCTTTTTTTTGTAAGGGGATTTCAAGAAACTTTAAAGATATCAAAGATATAGTACACAAAAGCGATATGATTAAACAGCACTTCAATGCAGTGACTAATAGATTTTCAACCATTTTGCTGATAACATGTCATCTGTTTTTTGCTTCTCAAAAAAACAAAACATGTCATCTGCTTTCTGATTAAAATATTTACCTGCATCAGTGGTTCCAAAGCTTCTGTCATCTATGTTGTCCCTACTTGAAGCATGAGAACTATGTCCGTGTTTTCCCAGATCAATTCCAAGAGACGAGTTCCTCTCTTTCTCTAGTCGACTCAATATCCCTTCAATCCCGCTATCTTCCTCTGCTACAATTTCCCTGTTGGGAAGGGAGAGGAAAGAAAAAATGAAGATACTCAATGAATGATTTTTCATACAATTCAATAGAACCCGCAATGAACAGCTAGGAGATAAATAGGTGCAGATAATCACTAAGAAATAGGCTTTGTTTCCTTTTTTATTTGCCTCCTGGGTTTTCTTTTTCGCACTCTTGTTACTAGTGGTACCACCTACCTACCAAGTTAGACTTCACTTCACTCTCTAATCCCACCAACTTCATTCTTCAAATGAGTTAGATGATTGTAACTATAAGCTACAACATTTACTAAGTCACTTTGGAGCTAGGCGGGAATAGTGAGACGGAGGAACGAACCTTTTACCTTTGCTACACGCGATCGACAGATGCTAAAACCAGTGACCAATGAAAAAAGTTGAATCGAAGCAAAGAATCGTGTATCTCATATAGGATTTAGTAAAAGTTGCAAAATGACATAGCAAGCACAATTCAATATCCACAGGATGGAACAGACATAAAAGTCAAGCACCTAGTATCCAGAGTCCACTGCCCAACTAATCTGAAATCATGCAGGAAAGGACCATAGAGCGTTTACTACCGAAACTAAAGCAAATAAATCAATAAAAGAAAGCACATTTCATTATAAGGAACCTCACAACGATCTACCAGAGGACGAGGCAGGCTGAGAAGAATTCCCAAATGAAGAATTAGAAGATCCCGAACCAGGAAAATGAGCTTCATTCCCCTGTAATGAATCACTTTCTTGACAACTCTTGACTCTCCTTTGAAACTCCTCAATGTCAAAATCCATTTCCACGGTCTCAACTTCATTAACGTTCATAGTGCAAGTGTCATCATCCTCGGAGTCCCAACCAAAAGAAAACCACCCTCCTCTATTCTTTATAGCCTCCACCAAATCCACTCTTCCAGCCTTTTCCAATTCTTTCCTTGTCGGAAAAGCATCTGGGTTCTCAGATATCTCCATAAAAGCCAAAATCTCTTCTTCCAGCTCCATATCCCCTTCACTTCCTAACCCTTTCCTACACCAGCAATATGCACTATCATCAGCTCTTCCCTTGCTAAGCTTAAAACCCCGAAAACTCCCCATTTCTTGGTTAAAAATCGCAGCTTTTCTGCGGTAGTGGATTCTTTTGGGGGAATTTATGACGAACATTATAGTAGGAATAGGTGAAAAGCTCAGATGGGTGTTGAAAAAAGGAGGTTTTGAGAAACCTGGTGGTGTCGAAATGAGTGAAACCATCGTTCAGGCATTTCTTCAAACAGTTGGAGGCTACCTGAAGAAAGAAGTGTACTATAGTGAAGAAAAGAAGTGAAGCAATGGACAGTGCACTGGGATGCGCAAAATGCAATTATTGAGAACTGATTTATTGAGGATTACTTAATGAATACTGTTATAAGTTCTATGACTATCAACTTCATAGACATCGAATGAGTATGAATATAATAAAGTGATTCACACACTTTTCCTGTCTTTTGTTTTCAAGATTTGGTTTTGTCCAGCTTAAGGGGTAAGGCTGTGTTTGCCAACAGAGGCGTGAAGTTGGAAAGAAGGCATAGAATATGTGTCAGCTTCTTATCCTGTACGCTAGTACTTTGGAATTTGGATATATCTTACCGTTTTTGTACTATCTACTGTTAAAATGTATCCACTTGACTTGACCCAAGTTGTCTGTTTTACCTCCCTTTTGTTATGAATCCTTTGTCGGTGTTCACAATAACTTAAGTGACCAATTTTCTTTTTTATTTTGGTTCAAAATAACTGTTTAGTTATGTAATCAAGAAAGAATTTAATTTATTTTTACAAAATAACTCTTATGTACATATCCTTAAAAAGTTTTCTTACTCCTCACATTAAATGTTTAATTAGGGGTAGTGTAGTCATAGTAGTTTTTTTGTATAGAATTTAGTATTTTCTTAATGGGCGTGTTAAAAGCAAACTGGTCACTTATTATGAACCGGAGGGAGTATCAATTAATCAGCTATAAGTGTCACGTCCTTAGAGTTAAACTAAGTGCACATGCAATACTTGACAATTTGCTCTTGATCTTGTGCAACTCGCCTACGATCTTGTTATGCCAAGTCAGTCTTAGTTTTACTACACTAAAAATCGTTAAAATATTAAAACACAAGAGAATTGTCAAAGAAAGTTTTTATATGAGAGAGAACTTGATTGTTTTGTTTGGGGAGTTACAAATGAATAGCCCCATTTATATACTACTCTCATAGGGGCTAGTGACTAAATAAAAATTATTACACAATGCCCTTATTATTTACAAGTAAGTCCCTTCTCCAGAATTTTCTACATAGCTAGAATCTTCTAAGGACTTTCCTAGCAATTTCATAGGGTTCTATGGTCTTTCATGAGAAATATCCATAGTTCTCTAGAATCTTCCCACGTGTGCTAGTCTATTTCATATGTAAGCTTTCCATATGGCAAAAATAATTTCCAAGTGGCACCTACGTGGCATGATGATGTGGCGGGCCATGGCTGATAGAAACTAAGCGTCCACCAAACTGTATAGAGAACCCAGTTCTCTATCAGTTCCCACCGTAAGCAACAGACTGTAAAACCAAATAGTATAGGAAACCAGGTTCCCTATTTGTTCCCACAGTGAATCGGCAGTAAATGAAGAACACAGAATTTTTACGTGGAAAATCCCTACTCGAGGGGATAAAAACCACGACCTACACTGGTAGGATTTCAACTTCACTAACTTGCAATACACCTATTACAAGCCACTTTGTAATGACTCTATTGCAAAGACTTCAACCTCAGTAACTTGTAATTTCAACTATTACAAGCCACTTTGCAACACACTTATTTTAAAGACTTCAACATATGACTAACTATAGTCACAACACAAACTCAAATGTTTATGATTTACAAAAGATCTTCTACAGAAATGCTTCTAAGTAAGCTGGGTAGAAGTTACAAATTAAGAACAAATAACAAATACTCAACAAACCTAAGGACTTAAGATATCTTCAGTCTTTGCACCTGGTCCTTGGTTATGTTGTTCTTCGTTCCTGATGCCCTTGAGAATCACTTGCAAGATTGACACACACTTGAGAGAATGCTTGATGAGTTCTTGAATGTTCAAGTAATTTGTTTTTTCTTTGCTTGATGTTAATATCTCATTTTTTATATCACTTGGATGATGTAAGCAAGTAAAGTAAAGAGCATTCCCCATAAAGTTGATTGATGCATTGTTTCTGCACTGTAGTATGTGCAGGCAACAACTTTACAGCTGTGAAGAGTTTACTTGTACGATCACCTCGGCTGGTAGCTATATGTTCCCTCTACTGTTCCCTCTCCTATTCCTTTGACTCTGAAGAATTGAACTGTGTCCCCAACTGGAGACTTGTTGATCTTTAAGTTCTAGAGGACGTGTATCAGGTTCCTTATCTCGGGAACTGGTAGATATTTGTTCCCTTTACTGTTCCTTTGACTTTGAATAGTTGAACTGTGTCCCCAACTGGAGACTTGTTGATCTTTAAGTTCTTGAGGATGTGTATCAGGTTCCTTATCTCGGCAACTGGTAGATATTTGTTCCCTTTACTGTTCCTTTGACTTTGAATAGTTGAACTGTGTCCCCAACTGGAGACTTGTTGATCTTTAAGTTCTTGAGGATGTGTATCAGGTTCCTTATCTAGTTCTTGACAGTAAGTTTGTTAAATCATCAAAACATAAAACGAAGGTACTTATAACCTATCAATTTTCCCCTTTTGATGATGACAAACTTAAAATTGATAATTCTGCAAGGAGCCACAAAAACCAGATAATGTACTAGGAACCTCACAAAGTTCCCCCTGAGTTTGTACTTCCCCCTTAATCAGTGCACTGCTTCTTCTTAATTCTCAATTTATCTTCCCCCTTTTGGCATCATTAAAAACACAAACAAGCAAACAGCGTAAAGAAGTCTAGATGACAAACTTAGAAATCAAGTTCCCCCTAAGAACTAGAGTGAATTGTATTCCCCCTGAATCTGTTCCCCATCTTGTTCCCCCTCAATTATAATTCCCCCTTTTGGCATCATAAAAAAACCAGTACAAGCATTAAGCAAAAAAGAAGTTCAGCTTGGTTAACTCATGCCACATGTGCGCACACAAACATGACTAAAAACAGAACATAAGAGCAAGGCATACACAGCAAAAAGAGGAGGCTTTCATCAATTTTGGATAATGAAGCAGAGAGCAGTTCCATTGTTTCCAGACACATCCACAAAAGAAAAACAGCAGAAACGAAAGCACCAGTCATAAACATCATCAGAACTAAAACAGAGGACAAACACTAAGAACTTGATAGTTGGAAAAAGGACAGTGTTTAGGGAGTACTGGAAGGGAAAGTCCTAGATGAGGAGGCAAAGGGTCGAAGAAGGATGTCCATTCAAGCATTAACTGACACCTGCTCATTGAGTAGTCTCTCCTTCAGGTCCTCAACCTGTTTCCTGAGGTTGACATTTTCTCTTGTCAAACAGGTATTTGTGCTTTGAGAGTTGCTGGAACCAAGTGCCTCGGGAACCTGACTGAACTAACCTTCGAGAATGGCATTCCTTGCCTTCAGCTTCCTCATGTACGAACCTCACAACACCTTTTTTTTTAATTTATTTAATTTTTCCTTGCTAGCGTCCTGGGAATCACAAATCTTGGTCTTCTTGGAGGTACCGGGTTCCTCATTGGCATCAGCCTTCCTTTTCATTGATTTTCTTACACTCTTTCCTTTTCTTCCTTTTTTTTTTTGTTTGAAGAAGAAAAGAGGAATTTTGGATTCTTTGATGTGAACAGTTATGAAAGTGACTGTGAGAGGAGTTGTTTAAATGGGGTGAGGAACCGGTTAGGAATGGGTATCAATTTTGGGAAGTCGGGTCGCTTCAGATGAGACGCTTGGGTTCAAAAAGTGGGAAAGAGGGAAACTGGCAATTTAATGACGTGGCACCGTTTCAACCGTTCAAAAATTGTTCATGAGAGTACAAAGGAACTACTAACATGTGTCAAGGGAATCAGGTTCCCTGACAGATTTTGCAAATGTAAGCCTCACCATTTGACCAACGTGCAATGCATTAGTTGCTTGTTTGCTCTGTAATCGTCATGCGTGTCTACCTGTAATGGTATAAAGATGAGTTAGACTTTGCCAGAAAACACTTTTTAACTAATACCTGTACATTTCTTTCATAGCCAATCATTTGAGGGACTAGGTTCTGCATCGCTTTGAGATATCGTAGGATTCTCTTGGTGGCTTCTTGATGTACTTATGTTAACTTATCATTGTCCTTTTGGGAGTTTGCTTCACTTGTAAATCTAATAAGAAATCTAGTTCCCCCATCATACTCATTTCTAACTCACTTCCCATGAGTTTGGCAAATTCTTCACATAGAGAGTCAACTGTTGCTCCAAAGATGATGTCATCAACATAGATCTGCACAATGAGTAGGTTCCTTTCTTGTTTCTTCAGAAAAAGAGTGTTGTCAATTTTCCCTCTTGTAAATCCATTTTCTACAAGGAATTTTGACAACCTTTCATACCAAGCACGGGGAGCCTGCCTTAACCAATACAAAGCCTTGTCTAGTTTAAAAACGTTCTTCCAAACTCATCAAGTTTGTTTTTGAATACCCATTTGGTTCCTATAACAGTTCTGTCATCATGTCATTGAACCAGATTCCACACACTGTTCCTCTCAAATTGATGAGCTCTTCTTGCATAGTTGTAATTCAGTCTGCATCTTTCAATGTTTCCTTGATATTCTTGGGCTCTATTTGAAAAAGAAAGGTTGAGAAGGCAAGTGAGTTTCTTGTCTTTGATCTGGTTTGAATTCCTCTTTCCTCCTCTACTTTGCACCCTCACATGTCCACATAGATCCATATATAGGAGATCAAGTGGCCTTGAGATGTTAACTTCCTTTTTGTGCTTGAAAGAGGACCTGACTTGCTTTTTTTTTACACCTGCATCACACACCCTATGATCCTTGAAGCTTGACTTGGGCAGACCACGAACCAGGTCCTTCTTGACCAATTTGTTCAGCAACATGAAACTTGCATGACCCAACCTTCTGTGACATAACTCAGCATTATCATCAACAACACTCAGACAGCTAAAGTCCCCATTTTGCAAGGACTCAAAGTTAGCAACATAGATATTTTTGTATCTTTTGGCCATTAACATCACTTCACAAGATTTGACTGCATATTTTAGATACAAATTCCACTTTGTTACCCTTGTCACAGATTTGGGAAATACTCAGCAAGCTATACTTCAACCCCTTCACGTAGTACGCATTTCCAACAGAGTGGGAAAGAGACTTCCCAATCTTTCTTACTCCCAGAATGTATCCCTTCTTGCCATTTCCAAAGGATACACTCATTTCCTATAGGGCCTTCAGTGAAAGGAAATCATTTGCACTTCCAGTCATGTGCTTCGAGCAGCCGCTATCCATGTATCACTGTTGACTGCTCCCTTTCACTGTTCCCTACACAAGGAAATCAAGGGTTAGATGTCACGACCCCAAATCGTGTGGCGCCTATCGTGGAACTAGGCTAGCCAACCATCACCTTACTACGCTTTTGTTCATTTTTAACAGTTCACAATATAATAATAAGCAAGCAACCATAGCATAAATAATGAAAATAATGTCTTAGCGTTCCCATATTAGCCTAAACCACCTCCCAAGAACTGGAGTCAATAGTCATGAGCATCTAAGAATAAATAAATCTAACTCTGTTAAAACTATAATATATGTCTCTGAATCAAATGCTAATATTAAATAAGGAAGAGAAATGGAGAAGCTGTGGACGCTGGACAGCTACCTCGAAATCCCGTGAACTTCTGCTATCGAACCTGCGTCAGCTACTGCTGAGAGCTGGTACCTGGATCTGTGCACAGAGGCACAGGGAGTCTTTATGAGTACGCCAACTCAGTAGTAATGAAAAGAAATCACAGTCTGAGAAATATAAAGCACACAAACAGATACACCATTTCACAAAAGCCAGTAAAACACCAAGTCACCAAGTAGTATTCAGCAATTTCATAGGTTCAAAAACCAGTTCCAAACTCCTTTGAAAAACAAGTACAATATCAGTATATCTCAGTGAAATCCTCAGTAAAACCAGTTTGAAAATGAAGTAAATCATAGTTTGAAAACATAGTAAAATCATCATAAAAGTGCCCCTCGGGCCAAAATCATCTCTCATAATAGATTCCCTCAGGCATTCCCTCAATCACTCAGTATCAATCATCACTCAGTATCAGCCCCGCGGGCAATCATCATCACTCATTCGGTACCGGCGCTCACTGGGGGTCGGTTACAGACTCCGGAGGGGCTCCTACAGCCCAAGCGCAATAATAACATAAGGCCTG